>CM057478.1:64030800-64190800 GCA_030035585.1 Dugong dugon | reverse complement strand
TAGGAATCTGGCAGAGTGTCTGGCTTGTCACATCCCACTTGTCTCATTCATACCTGGATTTCTTTTTTTTTTTTTTGAAAGCCACTTCTCCAAAATGCCTAATCTTCATATTTTTGACCCTCATTTGTCCCCCAAGCCATTACCTCATTTGCCTGCAGACACAGCCCTTCTTATCCGTCCTTCTCATTTCCCACTGACACTTGCTCTTGTGGCTCTTCGCGGGGAAAAAAAAAAAAAATCTGTGCTGTGAACACAGTTTGACATTTCCTGACATTTCATGAACTAATTACACTACAAATAATTAAGCATGTTCACATCTGTAAGAAACGAAGGCAAAATGGTTGTCAGCGGGCGTGATTGATGACCTCCCAGAGACTTGATCTGATGAGATTCTCCCCACCGTGCGCAGGAGCCCGATGCCACTGTGTTTGCAATCATGCCTTGCTTCAGCCCTTTTCATCAGATCACCCCGACGAGGGCTCGAAGAAAAGGATGGGAAAATTAATGACTACAATGAAATATTTGCATTTTTCTGGGGCTGGAAAAAACAATGAACAAGAGATGTGACAACCTCAATTATTTGGTGGTGCTAAGAGCTTCGAGACAGCTCCTGCTGGAGAGGGCTGTTGGGAAGCCCGGGGGTGTCAGGCTGGCTGGAAAATGGCAGGTGACAAGGACAACTTTTTTTTTTTTTAATGCTACACAGACCCGCAGAAGCTCAGCTAAAGAAGACAAATTGCAGGAGCAATTTCTTATGGAGGGGGAAATTTGTCAGCATTTAAACTTGTTCCTTCACAAAGGTGAGATCTTGTTTGAAAACAAGCCGGGCAGCCAACAAAGGAAGGCAAGCTGATATCTGCCAATCAATACAACTGCCAATGACTTGGTCTTCTTTGTCTAACGCAGTTTGGGGGCTGTCTGTGTAGGCTACACCCTGTACCCGATCGAATGCTCCCTGCTCACTGGGAACTCATTTGGAAGGGACCCCAGTCTGCTAGAGACTTAATTTGGCTTTTTTCAAAGCCAGCTCCAGCCAGTTTTCTGGGCAAATTTCCCTCCTGAAGATGCCCACACAAATGGATTTATTATCCAACATGATGCCAGCACAGAGGAACCATGAGCCAGAATGCAAGCATAAAATAAAATAAATACCTTTGCATGAAGGAGATGGCAAAGCATCTCTCTCTATCAGAGGCCTTTGCCAATGACACCCTGGCAACCCAAAATATCAAAATGGACTCTTTAAAGATTAATTTTTAAAGCACAAAACAAATTCCATTATATGAAATCCTCCCATCGTTCCAATTTTTCAATATAGTTGTCTGCTTTTTTAGATGGAAATAAACAAGTCAATTTGCAATTAAACCAGCCATTTGAGATTATGGCTATTGCAATCCATCAAGTTACAACTGGCCTCACAATGACATTTATGACATGCTGGCCACATAGAATAGATGGAACTACCATTTTGTTGAGCACCGACTATGTGCCAGACGTTGTGTGAGGTGCTTGGCATGTATTATATCTCTGTTATCTTCACAGCAACTCTACAAGGTAGACATTGTTATCTTCATTATAAAGATGAAGAAACTGAGGTCCAGAGAAGTTAAGTGACTTGTCCAACATTATCATGTGACACAGCTATTATATGGCAGAGACAGAATTCAAAACTAGATCTATTTATCTCCAAAGCTTGGGGAACATCCACCCCCTGTTCTTTGGGTCACCACTACTGGCATTCTGGGTAGGTCAGTCAAGTTCATACAATCCTCTCCAGACCCACGTCAAAAGGATGGATGAGTTATTGTCCCCTGCCTTTGCCCACTGCCCTCCTCTCAGCCCGCACCCATTCTCGGATTGAAATGAGCATCTTCTCCATTATCGGCCTCCAATCACATTCCATGTCCTGCCCTCAATCCATTAGTGAGATGGAACTTTCTATCTGCACAGGAAAGAAATTAGCCTGCAGATTTGGGGATCCCTGACTCTTAAAATCAGAACCTTCCCAGCCCAGAGGCCTCCAGGCAAAAGTCAGTTATGTCCCTTCATACCTTAAAGGCAAATCTGGGCTTCAACATTTCCGTTTTGTGTTTGAATTCTACTGGGAAGGTGGGCCAAAGATCAGACATTCTTTCTCCCTTAAAATAGGTGCTGAAAGTAGGCTTTGAACTTACTGCTCAAGGCACAGTGGGAAGCTCGGATTAAACCTAGTAGTGGAGCAGCTCTTAGGTGAAGTATCATGACTTCAAAGATGGATTTCAGGGCTTCTAAATTATTAGATCGTAGTGCAGAGTTAAAGCCTTAGCTGTAGCCAAAACTCAAATGTTTATCCATAATTTGCCCAGGTTAAGCTCTTAGAAAAGAGCCCTGGTGGTGCAGCAGTTAAGTGCTCAGCTGCTAACCAAAAGGTCTGTGGTTCAAACCCACCAGCTGCTCCGTGGGAGAAAGATGTGGCAGTCTGCTTCCATAAAGATTTACAGCCTGGGAAACCCTATGGGGCAGTTTTACCCCATCCCATAGGGTCACTCTGAGTTGGAATCAACTTGATGGCAATGGGTTTGGTATTTTGTTTTTGTTTCTTTCACTTTTAAAAATGTATTGTTGTTGCTTGTCCATGGGCAATAAATCGGAGTATTTTTGACCTTCATTCCACAACTTGACTGCAATATCTGCTAATTCCTTTTTATAAAACCAATTGCATCAATCACGTTCGCATTTAACTGACTGCAGCTTAAATTGTTTTTCTTCCCTTTCACAAGTTCCTTCTCCAGATTAAATGCTACTGCACCGGACGAACTGCTCCCGGCTGGAGCGGGAAAGCATGATTTGATTAGTATAGATTCTGGCATCGGGTAAGTACTGTGTCAGTGTCCTTTCTAGAAAAGAGGTGACATGCCATGGGATATTAAGAATGGCCATTTAATGTAAAAACTCAGATAATACATGAGTTAAATGGGGAAAATGAGAGAAAGCTTTTAAGCATGCCCCCAAGATGGATTGCAGAATAATATTGTTGTACTTGGAAGAGGCGCTGAGCGGGACCGTCAGGAGGCCATTACAGAAGTGGGGTATAAAATCATCATGGCAAAAAGCATTTCAGAGCGGCAGCTCGAGCGAGGCAACACATAATGAATTATCAATAGAGAATTGGTGATTCAGTTATATTACAATAGGAACAGAACACTTCCTGTTATATAATTTTAATCTGCCATTCTGATGAATGACTTCAGGATGGGGCCCCATTTCAGTGGCGACGAAGGGGCAGGGGGATGGGGGGATGGACGAGAGAGTTATCAGAGAGTGTCAGTTTAAATTAAGTATTGTATGATCAAAGGCACCAACAATTAGGGCTCAACTCTTAGCCAAAACGTTGGCGGTTCAAACCCACCCAGAGGCGCTTGGGAAGACAGGCCTGTTGATCTGCTCACAGCCTTGAAAACCCCATAGAGCAGTTCTACTCTGCACATATGGGGTTGCCATGAGTCAAAATTAACAACAACAATGCTTCAAGGATTCAACAAACACCACTCAGCCTAAGTTCCTTGATTCACCGGAAAGACACCTCTTTCTAAGCGTCAGGCCCTGAACCAGCGGCTCTGCCTATATCATCTTGAATTGCAATAAGACTGGATTTACAAAACCAGGCAGCTGGCCCACAGGCCACGGTTTGCCAATTTGATTTTTTGAAATATTGCGTTAAAATATCCTTTATCTTGACTGCTGAGTTTTTTGGCACCCCTTGATATTTTGCTCCCAAGGGGAGTACCTTACTCTCCTGACTCCAGCCCTGGCCCTGCTTCCCCCAGAGCTGCAAGGTAGGCAACAGAATGCCCAGTTCACAGCCTGGGAAGCTGATTGTCAGCGGGATTTTCTATATCAGGTTCAGTGTTCGTAAATGGGTCAGCTGATGTTCAGATTCTGCCTGTCCGACTGAAAAGCCCAGCATCTTTCTACCCTACCATGCTGACTCTCTGTGTGTATGTATTTATACGTGTGATTGTGTGAACATGCAATCGTTGCCTATGTTGTTGTTGTTGTTAGTTGCCATTGAGCTGATTCCGACTCATGGCAACCCATGTATGCTGGAGTAGAATTGTGCTCCATAAAGTTTTCAAGGCTGTGAACTTTCAGAAGCAGATCGCCAGTTCTGTCTTCCAAGGCGCCTCTGGGTGGGTTCGAACAGCCAACATTTCAGCTAGTAGTTGAGTGTTTAACCGTTTGTAGCACCCAAACCCAAACCAAACCTATTGCCGTGGAGTCGATTCCCACTCATAGTGACCCTACAGGACAGAGTAGAACTGCCCCATAGGGTTTCCAAGGTGCAGCTGATGGAATTGAACTGCTGACCTTTTGGTTCACAGCTGGGTCCTTAACCACTGTGTCACAGGGCTTCTGGCACCACCCAGGGACTCCCTATATAGTCACACACTGACACACATACACATATATGCAGACAGACACATATATTAGTTAAATATATCCTAGAGAGTATTCTTTACATAGTTCCAAAATGCTATTTGCTATCACTGCCTAATCCTGGGACAAGCAAGCTATTCGGTATTGACCAAGAGGAAAATGTTCTTTGACTTCTAAGAGCTGAGGTACCAATCTGTATTTGAAAAGTCCCCTTTAAAAGTTAGGGGACGAGAACGTGGTAGCAATGGCTGCCCCAGGGAGGAACACTGATCGGGTAGAGGCAGGAGGGAGTTACTTCTCCTTGTACATCCTGTTGTGCTTTCATACCAGGGGTATGAATTAGTTATTTAAATCAAAACCGAACAAACGTTTGGGGAGGGTGTGGATTAACAGGCCTCTCATGCTCTATTTACATCTTACCCAGAGATTCCCCTGCTAGGAAATAGTCCCATGGCTATCCTCACTGTCGGCAAAAGCAAAACACAGGGGAAGAGGACCAAGAACAGAATAGGCAAATTGTGCAATATTATATGGCTATTACAAAGATAAACTAGATCTGTGGGTGTTGATGTAGAAAGATACTCAACATAAATGGTTCACTTTTAAAAGGCAAAGTCATAATATGTGTGGTGGCATCCGAATTATCTAAACACACACACACACACACACACACACACACACACATACACAATTACATATGCATATAGACACATTTAAGGAGCCCTGGTGGCACAGTGGAAACCCTGGTGGCGTAGTGGTTAAGAACTACAGCAGCTAACCAAAAGGCTGGCGGTTCCAATCCACCAGGCGCTCCTTGGAAACCCTATGGGGCAGTTCTACTTTGTCCTATAGGGTCACTATGAGTCAAAATCAACTTGACGGCAATGGGTTTGGTTTTGGTTTGTTTTTTTTTTTTTGTTTTTGTTTTTTTTTTTTTTTGGTGGCGAAATGTGTACGTGCTCAGCTGCTAACCAAAACGTTGGTGGTCCAAAACCATCCCGAGACTCTGTGGGAGAAAGACCTGGTGATCTGCTCCTGTAAAGATTGTTGTTGTTGTCGTTGTTGGGTGCTGTTGAGTCAATTTGGACTCATAGTGACCCTGCATGACACAGTAGAACTGCCCCATAGGGTTTTCTTGGCTGTAATCCTTATGGAAGCAGATCATCAGGTCTTTCTCTCGTGGAGCCACTGGGTAGGTTCAAATTGCCAGCCTCTCAGGTAGCAGCCTAGCACTTAACAGTTCCTCCAGCAGGGCTCTTGTTTTCTATAAAGGGCGGTTCTACTCTGTTGCATGGGGTCACTATGAGCTCAAATTGACTCGACAGCATCAACTCAACAGCACCTAACAAGAACAGCATAGATACATTTATATGTACGTATATATATATGGCATACTGGTTAAGAGCTATGGTTGCCGACCAAAAGATTGGCAGTTCACATCTACCAGGCATTCCTTGGAAACCCTATGGGGCAGTTCTACTCTGTCGTATAGGGTCGCTATGAGTCAGAATCGACTGGACGGCAGTGGGTTTGTGTTGGTATACATATGTGTGTATATCTATCTGCTTTGCCTGCTTGTATATGTACAGTTTTAGAGGTCTGTACAAGAAGCTGATGAAACTGATTATTACTGGAGAGAGAGATTGGGAGTCTCAGGTGGAAGAAAGCCTTAATTGTCCTCTTATGCCTTTTTGTATTTTCCGAATTTTTACCATGAGCTGATGTCATTTTAGAATTTTTTAAAAATCTCTGTTGATTTCTATTTTCTTAATTATACCTTTCATATTATCTAAATGTTCTATAATAACCACATCTCATTTATAATCTAAAAATGATACTTAAAAATGTTATAGTCTGTAAAAATTAATAAAAAAAGTACCTTGTACAGATTTTTAAAATAACGGTTCTATTGAGCTTTATTTCACATACTATAAAATTCATTCATCTGAAGGGTACAGTTCAGTGGTTTTTAGTATATTCTAGAGTTGTGCAACCATCTGCAGTCTAATTCTGGAATATTTTCATCATCTCAGAAATAAACCTTGTATCCATATGCAGTCACTCTCCAGTCCCCTACTCCAGCCCTAGACAACTACTAATTTACTTTCTGTCTCTACAGATTTGCCTATTCTGGACATTTCATATGAATGGAATTATACAATCGCGGTCTTTTGTGATTGGCTTCTTTCACTTGGCATAATACTTTCAAGGTTCATCCAAGTTTAGCATGTACTAGTACTTCATTTCTTATGGCTGAATACTATTCCATTGTAGCCATACCACATTTTGTTTATCTAATCTTCTCTTAATGGACATTTGGATTGTTTTCACTTTTTGACTATCATAGATAATGTCACCGTGAACATTCGTGTACAAGTTTCTATATGGATGTATGTTTTCATTCCTCTTGGGTATATACCTAGGAGCGGAATTGCTGGGTCACATGGTAACTCTATGTTTAACATTCTGAGGAAGTGCCCGCCTGTTTTCCAAAACAGCTGCAACATTGTTCATTCCCACCAGCAATGCGTGAGGGTTCTGGTTTCTCCACATCCTCACCAACACTTGTTGTTTTTTCTTGTTTTAATAGAGACGTGCTTTTAACAATCATACAAGTAACACATGAATGCATTCTTCTTATATAAGAGTCAGAGGAAGCCACAGTTAGACAGGGAGGAATATGAGGATTCCTTCTTCACGGTCCTCTCCATCTTTCTTTCTTCCCAGAGGTAACACAGTTTTGTGTACAATCTTCCAATAACCTTCTGCATTTTCCTTTGTATTAATGTATCCGTACCTATATATATACAATTGTCCTGTTTTTACATATCTGTTATCATGCTACAATACTGTTTTATGATTTTCCCTTTTCATTTTACGCTGCATCTTGGATCATTTAATATATAATACTATTGAAATCACCTAGTTGCTTTTTTTTTTTCTCCTTTACCTGGCTTTCTTAAGATCAGAACAACCCCCTTTAGGTACCTCTTCGCTCCCTCGCTATGGCAGAATTTCTCAAAACTTAGCGATGATCTTAGAGTCAGACTTCCTGAGAGCAAGTCATGACTGCTATTTAACAGTTCAGTGTCTCTGGTCTCTGTGCCTCAGTTTCCTCATTTGTAAAATGGGGATACAAATAACACCTACCTCCTGGGACTGTTGGTAAGATTAAAAACCAAAAAAACCAAACCGTTGCCATTGAGTCATTCCAAATCACAGGGACCCTATTGGACAGAGTAGAACTGCTGCATAGGGTTTCCAGCTCTGTAATCTTTACGGAAGCAGACTGCTACATCTTTCTCCTGCAGAGCATCTGGTGGGTTGGAACCACTGACTTTTCAGTTAGCAGCCAAGCTCTTTAACCACTGCATCATCAGGGCTCCTGTTGGGAGGATTAAATGAGATAATGAAGGTAGAACATTCAGCAAGGTCTGGCACCCAGTAATGACGGATGTTAGCTGCTGCTGAGTCAGCTCCCACTCATTGTGGCCCCATGTGTGCGGAGTGGAACTGTGCTCCCTACGGTTTTCAAGGCTGTGATCTTTCAAAAGCAGATCTTCAGGCCAGTCTTCCTAGGCTTCTCTAGGTGGGTTCTAACAGCCAAACTTTCAGCTAGTAGTTGAGTGCTTAATCATTTGTACCACCCAGGGACTCCTGGCTCAATATAGTTAGCTAAATACACAATCTGGAAACATAGGCTGGCAGAGAAGCCAGGTTATTTAGTGCCATTCTCTCTGCCATCCAGCTGAATGGACACTAAATGAGTTCCATGTGTGTTCACCAGGGGCTCCCAGCGCAGGGAGCTAAGATCCCAGCCCTGGGGAGCTGGGTAGGGCCACAACCCTTAAGCCTCACTCTCTGGATTGAAATCAAATTGCAAAATGAATGATAATCACCATAGCAGGTCATTATCCATTGTATCCAAGCTGTACCATCAGAAAAGATATTGATGTAGGCACAAAAATGAGTGCAAGTCCAGAGGCCAAGCCCCTGAAGGAAGTCAGACCCAGGGAGAGTGTGAACTGGCATCAGAATTGCAAACATCCCTGTTCGCATTAGGATTCCATGATTTCGGATGCTTTGCTGCCATCATGGCTCCGGAATGGAGGGGAAGTCTGGTCTGTGCATTAGTGTGAACATTTGCTGAAAAAAAAAATGGGCCAACCAGTCCTCTGTTACAATTTACATCCTTGGGATTTAACCAGCCCCCCACCCCCACCCCACTTACTTTATTTTGGGCAGATTCGTATTTAAACTATAATTATTGGGCCCCTTAAAGTGACCAATAAATATCTGTAGAATTGTGTAGACTCCATTGGACTTTTATTTACTCTTAAATTTCCAAAGCTAAGTGCTAGACCCTTTGTACAGTAAAAGGCCTAGCACTTAGCTTTTGATATGCTAAAGAATGTGAAGCATTTAATGAGCTATAGGGTCATGAAGAGTCAGAATTGACTCGAAGACAACAAGTTTGGTTTTTTGGGGTTTTTTTTAGTTTGAAACTGGACACATTGACTCAGGAAGTTATGAATTTGCTGATCATTAATGGGCAAAGACTTGTTGGCAAATATTAGCCATGGCCAACTGACTGGAAGGGATCCATACTTATGCCTATTCCAAAGAAAGGTGATCCAAAAGAATTCAGAAATTATCAAACAATATCATTAATATCACACACAGGTAAAATTTTGCTAAAGATCATTCAAAAGTGGTTGCAGCAGTGCATCAGCAAGGAACCGCCAGAAATTCAAGCCAGATTCCGAAGAAAACATGGAACAAGGGATATATTGCTGATGTCAGATGGATCCGCTTGAAAGCAAAGAATACGAGAAAGATGTCTACCTGTGTTTTATTGACTACGCAAAGGCATTTGACTGTGTGGAGCATAACAAATTATGGATAACATTGCGAAGAATGGGAATTCCAGAACACTTAATTGTGCTCATGAAGAACTTGCACATAGACCAAGAGGCAGTCATTCAAACAGAACAAGGGGATACTTCGTGGTTTAAATTCAGGAAAGGCGTGCATCAGGGTTGTATCCTTTCACCATACTTACTTATTCAATCTGTTTGCTGAGCAAAGAATTTGAGAAGTTGGACTATACAAAGAAGAACGTGGCATCAGGATTGGAGGAAGACTCATGAACAACCTGTGTCATGCAGATGACACAACCTTGCCTGCTGAAAGTGAAGAGGACTTGAAACACTTACTGATGAATATCAAAGACCACAGAGTTCAGCATGGATTACACCTCAACATAAAGAAAACAAAAATTCTCACAACTGGACCAATAAACAACATCGTGATAAACAGAGAAAAGATTGAAGTTGTCAAGGATCTCATTTTACTTGGATCAACAATCAACGCCTAATGGAAGCAGCAGTCAAGAAATCAAACAACACATTACACTGGGCAAATCTGCTGCAAAAGACCTCCTCAAGTGTTAAAAATCAAAGATGTCACTTTAAGGGCATGGTGTTTTCAATAGCCTCATATGCATACGAAGGCTGGACAATGAATAAGGAAGACTAAAGGAGAATTGATACCTTTGAATTATGGTGTTGGCAAAGAATATTGAATATACCATGGACTACCAAAAGAACAAACAAATCTATCTTGGAAGAAGTACAGCCAGAATGCTCCTTAGAAGCAAGGATGGTGAGACTTCATCTCATATACTTTGGATATGTTATCAGGAGGGACTGGTCCCTGGAGAAGGACATCTTGCTTGGTAAAGTAGAGGGCCAGCAAAAAAGAGGAAGATCCTCAATGAAATGAACTGACACAGTGGGTGCAACAATGAGCTCAAGCATAACAACCATCATGAAGATGACACAAAACCGGGCAGTATTCCGTTCTGTTGTACATAGGGTGGCTATGAGTCGGAACTGACTCGATGGCACCTAACAACGAAAACGTGGGGCTTGGCTGGAGAAGAGAAGATGCTGGACATGGCCTTGGCCCTCACGGCCTGATTCCATCCTTCTTTTGGGGCTGATCTGTGGGCCAGTTCTTGTGTATCTCTGGGAGAAATTCTTCTAATAACCAGGGTGTTGTGCTTTTCCTCGTGTCTCCTGCCTTCTCAGGGAAGATTCTGCTTAGCCTGCCAACACAAACCCTTTGAGGTTCCCATGGGGGGCTGTAAGTTCCCATGATTTCTATATTCTTTCATCCCTATTTCAAAACAGAATTAAATTTTGTTAGTGTTTGAATTAAAATTTGCCCTAATTTACTTTGTTATCATACATTAAAAATCAAAACCATTTTCCTGCTGCTTAGAAAAAATGCAGAGAGAAGACATTCTTCTTAATGGCAAGATCAAGTTCCAACTGTTATATTTATTCACTTGCTGTGAGAGAATCAGCCTATCGATGTCACAGAAAGTGAAGACATGTGCATAAAGATGAAGGAAGAAACAGGAATTAGTGATAAATCCCATCATTCCTCTTGGGGAGCCTGTAGGAAGAGAAAGGGATCCTTTATCAATCAGGAAAGGCCAGATTATGCTGCAGGAACAAACAAGCACAAAATCTCAACAGAAGTTCATTTCATGCTAATGCTACGTATCTAACTCATATCAGGAATAGGCTTTGCTCACTGTAATCGGTCAGAGACCCAGGCTACAACGATTACCGTAGCAGTGGAAAGGGAGTATGGGAAAGCAAGAGTTGCACTAGCCCAGAAGTCACTTCTGTTCACATTTCATTGGCCAAAGCAAGTCACACGGTTACACCTAACTTCAAAGGAGGCAGGGGAATACAGTCCTTCCTTGTATCCGGAGGAGCCTGTGTGGCACGAGTGATTTGCGATTGGCTGCTAACGTAAAGGTTGGTGGTTCGAACTCACCCAGTGGCTTCGTGGAAGAAAGGCCTGGTGAGCTGCTTCTGTAAAGATTACAGCCAAGAAAACCCTATGAAGCAGTTCTACTCTGTAACACATGGGATCACCGTGAGTCAGAACTGACTTGACAGCAATGGGTTTTGGTTTTGTTCTTATTTCTGGAGGGAAGAGAGCTGGAAATATTTGGTGAACAACAGGAATGACTACCACAGATCTACAGAGCTGAGAACAAGAGTTTGTAACACCTCAAGTGAATTAAAACCTGCACCCGGGAGAAGAGAAGCTTCCTAAGCTTAAATCCATGCACACTTGTCCCTGAACTAATCCTTCTTTCTCTTTGTCCTTCTCGCAGTTCTTCATTCTCTCATTCCATCTGTTCCTGAGTGTGCAGAGCACTTTGCAACTTGGTGACCTACTCCTCCATGGGCCGCGAGATCTGACTGATGTCAACCCAAAGTGAAAAGAATGAACACTTTGAACACCTCAAGGATGTTCATCTCCTCTGACCTCCTAAAGGTTAAAACCACAGGCTCCGAAATATATGTATCTGTAGAAGAACTTGCATTAAGAACACACAACTAACACCTCCAACTCAATATTAACTAGACAACCCAATTTTTTTTCAAAAGGGCAAAAAATTTGAACAGATATTTCATGAAGATATACAAATGCCTAATAAAAAAGTGCTCAACATCATTAGTCATCAAGAAAATGTACATTAAAACCACACTGAGATACCACTACATACCCACCAGAATGGTTAAAACTAAAATGACTGACAACACCAAATGTTGGCAAGGTTATGGAGTGACTGGAACTCTCATACATTGTTGGTGGGAGTGTAAAATGGTACGATCACTTTGGGAAAAGGCATGGCAACATTTTATATAATGAAGCATGCATCTACCCTATGGCCCAGCAATTACAATCCTAAGTATTTACCCAAGAGAAATAAAAGCATTATGTACGCAAAAAGATTTGTACAAGAATGTTCATAACAGCTCTGTAAATAATAGCCAAAAAATCTGGAAACAGTTCAGGTGTCCATAAGAAGAAGAATGAATAAACAAACTGAGGTATACTCATGTAATGGAATTCAGCAATAAAAAGGGGCAAACTGTTGATACATGTAACAACATGTATGAATCTCAAAATATTATCCTGAGTGAAAAAGTCTTATGCAACAGAGGACATACTATGTGAATCCATTTGTTGGAAATTTTGTTATGTTGTTATTGCTTTGTGCTGTCAAGGAGACTCCTACTCACAGTGACCTTGTGTGATGGAGTAGAACTGCCTCATGGGGTTTTCTAGTCTGTAATATTTACAGGAGCAGATCACCAGGCTTTTCTCCCGTGGAGCCTCTTGGTGGGCTTGAACCAGGGATGTATTACCCAATAAGCAAGGTACATATGGGTTTACTTGTGCTTACTTACTAATCTGTGGTGCACAATTTCACCATGTGAAATCACAGATTAGTAAGTAAAATTAAGTATGTGTGTACCTTGCTTACTGTAAGCCTGTGTGTACCTTGTTTATTGGTTAATCCAGCAATCTTTTGGTTAGCAGCTGAGCACTTAACCGTTGAACCAACAGGGCTCCTTTCTAGAACTTCAAGAAAAATCAGAATGGTCGTTGTCTCTGTGGGGTGGAGGCAAATATTGACTGAGGGGGGCATGAGGGAAGTTTATGCTGGGGATGGTCTTTATCTTGATGGTGGTGTGGGTAACACAGATAGATGTATTAGTCAAAGCATGCGTACTGGCATGCTTATGATTTATGCATTTCACGGATGTAAATTTTATCTAAAAAAGCCCTGTAAACAAATATTGAACCCTAGTGAATGATATGCAGACTGATATGTTTACAGGCAAAGCATACTGATGTCTGCAATTTACTTTGAAATGCGCAAACACAAAAATAGATGGGTGGATAGAAGTTAGGTAGGTGACAGAGCAAGTATAGAAAAATATTAATTATAGAATCTAGGTGGGGGATATATGACTCTTCATGTATAATTCCTTTAACGGATCCAAGTGGAAGAAAGAAATCCCCTGAGTTTCTGGAATCCAATTCTGCTGTGTTTGCGGCCAAACTCCATCACTTACTCACGATGTGACAAGTTTCTTAACTCATCTGGCCCTCATTTTTCTTGAAACCACCTTCCTCCTGGGGTGTTTGTGAGCATTGATGGAGATCAAGCATGTAAAAAACCCTCCAAACCAAAAACCAAACCCATTGCTGTCAAGTCAATTCCGACTCATAGCAACCTTATACGACAGAGTAGAACTGCCCCACAGGGTTTCCAAAGAGCAGCTGGTGGATGCCAACTGCTGATCTTTTGGTTAGCAGCCGTAGCTCTTAACCAGGGCTCTGTGAAAACCCTCAGGCCCTAATAAATTTCCCAGCATCTCAACCATTGTTGTTCTAATTATGACTCCGTTGTCCTTTCTTTATTTAATTTTCTAAGAATGTACCACTTATGGGCTGCTCTGCCCTTGTTATTCCAAAGCCCCAAACCCGGAAGATGAACACGGAACCCCTGTTCCCCAAAGTGTTATGCCAGGTACCCGGTAGGTGTTCAGGAAGTGGGGTTGGAACAGAACTGACAGAGCTACCCTGGTCATAACATCATGACACACAACCTCCTGTCACCCACCAGGGTGGAACTCACATGCTAATCTTGGTATGACCAGAGCAAAAACTGGTTCTCATGGAGGATAACATTTCCCAGGTGTGAGGACTCTCGATTTTTCAGGGAAAGCAATACCCAAGATGGCGTTTTTCTGTCCTTTTTCACCATTGGGAGGCTACCGCTCTGTTCTATAGATTTATGATTAGAGCAGTGGATCTCAGGGGGATGGTTTTCTAATGTTCCTTCCCCGACGCCCCCCAAACACACCAAGAACTTGAACACTTGGCAATGTCTGGAGACAATTTTGATTGTCACGCTGGGGGAAAGGGGGTCCTATTGGCATCTAGCTGGGTAGAGGCCAAGGGATGCTTTTAAGTATCCTACTATGAACGTAACTGCCCCCCAAAACAAAGAGTTATCTGGCTCAAATGTTAACAGAGGTTGAGAAACACTGGGAGTAAGAACAGGACAGTGCGGTCTAGTCAACATACTCTGGTGGCAGCCGTTTCCTGAGCTCTGCATGGCTGACCCTGGGTGTGCTCAGGAACGGAGAACCACAGACCTTGGCGAGGCTGCAGCCCTGAGAACACTGTGGGCTGCCAGGGGACATTTCTCTCCCAAGCTTCCTCTCTTTACATTCTGGAAACACAACGCTCCTTCACATGCTCATGGGTGAAAACTCCAAAACTCCATTTCTCTTCCACTGTTTCCAGAGCTGGAACAAGGATGTCCAAGAATGTCTTGTTGATTAATGCAATGGATGTATTTCATATGCCCGGTACCCCAAGGTACTGGCCAGCAGGGGCCAGGGGCAGCTGAGGACAATGCACACAGCTATAAAAACCACAATGACATTCAATGCAATCGAATGGCTAAAATCTGTCCCAGACCCACATTACAGAGAGTATGTCATAACCCTCTGTCACAGCATTGGTTTTAAAAGGGGCCTCTAGGAATGGAGAGCGTGACCCAGGTCAGCCCGCCACACCGCAACTTCCTGTGAGCTGTGATTGGAAGGCTCTTGAAAGGCTTCTCTGGTTCAAATCTCTCCCCCTAACCCTAGCCACAGTACCTGGAATCCCACCATTTGACTCATTCTTTTGGGTTAAGCATTGTTCTCTCTACTCAGCTTTTTTTTTCCCTTATGGTAAAAGCATATATAACAAAACATTTGCCAGTTCAACAATTTTTACATGTGTAATTAAGTGACCTCGACAACACTCATCATGTCATGCAGCCATTGCTAGTATCCTTGTCCAAAATTATTCCACCACCATTAATAGGAGAGAGGAGAACCGCCCCATAGGGTTTCCAAGGAGCAGCTGGTGGATCCTAACTGCTGACCCTTTGGTTGGCAGTTAAGCTGTTAACCACTGTGCCATCAGGGCTCCAACAGACGCTCAGTGCCCCCTGAACAATGGTACTCAGTAATTTTTTAAAGTAGAAACTCATCATTGGAAGACATGTTGTTCCTTAACAATTCCTGAAAATGTGTTAAGTAGTGGTTAAAAGCAGTGAGTTTCAGGCCAGATGAATCCCTCAGTTTCAGCCTGGGCTCTCTTCTTCTATAGCTGTGTGATCTTGGACTAGTGATTTGGACCCTGAGCCTCAGTTTCCTCATCTGTACAATGGAGTGACAATAATACATATTCACAGGGTTGCTGTGTGAGTTAAATGGGAATAAAATAAAGCACTTAGCACAGTGTCAAATTCATAAGAAGCTTTCAAGTACAGTTATTAACAGGCTGATAATCATCGTGATGATACTAATCGATTGTGGTGGATACAAACATGGACCTGTTTGGGGTACACTCTAGTGGGTAGGCTGAGGTTCGCTTGCAAACAGCTTTGATGCCAAGGTGAAAGTTGTCAGCAATATGAGATGTGTCAACAGAAGGGAGCTGGGTCATCCATTCTGAGGGTGACAGAGTAATGTGGAGTCAAAAATGACATCCTGGGGGAAATTGCATTTGAGCTTGGCCTTGGGGGATATGTGTGTGGACAGGTGATATAAAAGTCAGGATAAAAGGTCCGCCAAGACTAGGATGCCATGTGAGCAAAAGCCAGGGCAGGACCGGCACATACAGTATGCAAGTCTATGCACCGCACATGGGTGCCCATGAGCAGTGAGAGGGGCTGGAGACCCGCCAGCACACCTCTCACAAACCATGTGCCCTCAGGCCTGTAGCTGCCCTGATGGGGCACCTTTTTCTAGTCTGCATAGAGACACCCTATGAACCAGTAGCCTAAGGCCTGGCCCAGGGCAGAAAGTATGCTGGGAAAACAGCAGGATTGCTCCTCTGTGTGGGTGCAACTCAGCTAACCTCAGGTGGAACCTTAGGAATGAACCTAAGAAGTCCAGCTGAGGATGAATTTGGGAGGCCTTGAGCTTCAACTTTCAGCCCAGAGAGGTACAGTGATTTGCCCAAGAGCACACAGCTAACAAGTAGCTGGGATCTGAACTCAGGACTGTTGGACTGCAGAGGCCCACACCACTGCATGGGGTCCTGGTGACTTAATATGAGTCCATAGTTCAATGCCTGTCAAATTCACCCTCAGCTGGCTCCCCAGAGGCACCTTGAAAGGCAGGCCTGGAGATCTGCTTCTGAAAGATCACAGCCTTGAAAGCCCTACAGAGCAGTTCCACTCTGCACACTTGGGGTCACCATGAGTCAGAATTGACTGGACAGCAAATAACAACAACAAAATCGGGGTAATAATTCCCAGCTCATGGGATTATTTGGGGATTAATAAGGAGCACTGGTGGCACAATGCTTAAGTGCTCGGCTCCTAACAAAGATTGGCAGTTCGAAGCTACTCAGTGGGAGAAGGACATGGTGATCTGCTTCAAATCACTGCACCTCTCCAGGCTAAAAGTTGAAGCTCAAGAAAACTCTATGGGGAAGTTCTACTCTGTCACGTGAGGTTGCCATGAGTTGGAATCGACTCGACGGCACCCAACAACACCATTAACAAGTGAGATAATGCTTTCTCCAGCCCTGGGTATGGTGCCTGACACAGAATGAGTGCTCCCCGGAAGTTGTCTGTTTGGTGTAAAGATGATAATAGCAATAAGCCCTTCCTGCTATGATATGTTGATCAGATATGCTATCACACATTATCAGGTACGCTCATCAGATAACTGAGCCAAAGATACTGAGACGTGTGGGATCCATGATCGCCCAAGGGTGGGCATAGAGAGAGAAGGGTAGCAGCACCAGGTGGGTGCTGGAGCATACTCTCCCTGGGTCATCCAAGCCCTTTGGCCTGGCCCCGATACCCAGGGCAGCAGTGAACCCCTGTCAGGCTGGCACGGGGAACAGAAGCTTCACTACACAGAGGGGTGTCTGTTCGTGGTCCAAGTGTGGGTGCAGAAATCACCCCCTTGTTGGCCACTGGATTCCCAGTGCACACCCCAGGGCCCAACATTTACAACATTCTCCAGAAACCATTGTGAATGAATGAATCAACGAATTATCTAGAAGATCAGAAAGAAGGTAAGAGCCTGTCACAAGGAACTTCAATACCAGCTTCAGACAGCCGCCATCATGTGGGCCCTGGGATGCTGTGCACAGCTGTGGAGGACAAACTCATAAATACACACCTGTACAGGCACACAGAGGTACAGATACGTTCACCCACACTCACACACAAAGACATATACAGCTACAGATACACACACATTCCTCCACACATCACAAGTATGCACACGTTCGAATGAACACACTGACATTCATAGATACAATCGAATTTCCCCCATTCACAAAAACACAGACACACACTCACAGGCTCATACATTTCCGCACACCACACACACATACATAGGTTCTCAGAGATACACACGTCGTCACATTCACACACACTGAGACATACACATGTGGGCGCACACACACACACACACACACACACACCTCAAAGTCCTTGGTACCTCCTAGCCCTGTCTGGACCACCTCAGAACTTCCTACAGCATTGTTGTTGTTGCGTGCCATCGAATGGGTTCCAACTCATAGGGACCCAATGTGACAGAATAGAACTGTCACGTAGGGTTTCCCAGGCTGTAATCTTTATGGCAGCAGATCACAGATCTTTTCTCCCGAGGATCTACTGTTGAGTTTGAACCACTGACCTCGGAGTTCAAAGCCGAGTGCTATAACCACTGCACCACCAGGGTTCCTTCTAGAGTTGCATCTCGTTAAATGAGCCATGGAGTCCTATGCATTCCTGGGCAGACATGCCAGCTGCACTTTCCTGTCCCACTCCAGAATATGTTCCCACCCTTCAGGGGCCATTGGAAAAGCTCAGGAAGTCCTCGATGTGGTGCTGTGGTAATGGGTTTTCTTACTCCCTTGACAAGTCCTTGATGGATGGCGTTTGATCAAATGTGCCCTCCTCTAATGTTCCACTGCCATGTGAATGGGTATCCGTGCTCGAGCCTCTAAAAGGAGAGCCGGGAACACTCAGATCTCTCTCCACTCACCTGGAGACTCCAAAATCCAGATGAGAAACCACCTTTTTGCACTCAATTATAACAAGCTGCCTTAACCATAAATTAAGTTATAATGCCTTTGCCCACCAGATGAGCTAGCAAGGCACCCCTTGCTCTTGTCATAATTAACCCCTTGATCAAATTGTAAATGAATAATAAAAGTTGAAAATTAAATCTGGCTAAATTAGGGGCTTCCTCTGCTACTTTAATGAAGCAGGAGGCACCACTGGCTTGGAACAGAGCTGTGATGACTTCCGGCCCAAACTTCAGCTGCAGACTGCTACCAGTGTGTGAGTGGTCAGCCCCTCAATGGGCAAAGCTGAGCAGATGTTCTCAGCTCTTGGTTCTGGCCAACCAATATCCAGCCCAGAAGGTACTAGTAAACCTGACAATGAATTACTTCTCTGAGTGTAATGAGTGTGCATAGTTTTCACTTATTTAGCTTTAAGTTTTTATTATGGAAAAAAATTCTAATAGTTACAGAAGTAGAGAAAATGGTAAGATGAACCCACACACCACCACTCAGCTTCAACAAGAAAAATTATTTTAAAAAATCAAATCAATGTATCCTACACATGACAAACAATGATGCCTATGGCCTAGTCATTCTGTGGTTCACTGATCAACTTGGTGTCTCTAATTAGACTCTGGGGTGCACAGAGACACAATGATCATTGCTGGGGCGAAAATGAGCATTCACAGCTCCTTATATTTAAAGCTCCTAACTCTTTATATATCAAGAGTTGGCTTGCAGGTATGAATGTGGAGCTGTAATATGCGTGCAACTTGCAGAGAATGGAGGCTGATGGGTCCTGGTTTCCCAGGCTGTCATAACAAAATACTACAAAGTAGGTGGCTTTAAAGAACAGATATTTATTTTCTTACAGTTCTGGAGGCTGGAAGTCTACATTCAGGGTGTCCTTGGGGCCATGTTCTCTCTCCATCTGCTCTAGGGAAAGAGCCTTCCTTGTCTCTCTCAGCTTCTGGTGGCCCCAGGGCATTTCTTGGCGTTCCATTGCATGTAGGTGGAGTCTCACATGGTCCCTTCCCGCTGTGTGTGATTGTTTCTGTGCCTGTTCTCCCCCTGAAGGCAGGGACCTTTGTCAAATTTGTTCACCGGAGCACTGGTGGTGCAATGATTAAGAAATCGGCTACTAACGAAAAGGTCAGCAGTTTGAATCCACCACCTGCTCCTTGGAAACCCTATGGGGCAGCTCTACCCTATTCTATGGGGTCACTATGAGTTGGAATCAATTTGATGGCAATGGAGTTTTAAGGGTGAAACCATGAAGGAGGCTGGTGGCGCAGCGGTTAAGGTGTTTGGCTGCTAACCAAAAGGTTGGTGGTACCAGTCCACCAGCTGCTCTGCAGAAGGAAGATGTGGCAGTCTGCTTCCGTAAAGATTACAGCTTTGGAAACCCCATGGGGCAGTTCTACTCTGTCCTATAGGGTCACTGAGTCGGAATCAACTCGACGGCAGTGGGTTTGTTTTTTGTGAAGCCATGGAGCAGGGGAGGTACTGATGCATTTGGGTGGTATATTTCACTTTACAATATAAAAGCTGTCAACAAACTTAAAATATAGGGGTGGAGAGGCGAGGAAGAAAAACCCAGACCATAACAAAACCAAACCAAACCCAGGTGTCTGTGTGCCTGCTTGTCCCTCTTCCCCTACAGAATCTGTCAGAGAGATATGGGAAATCTGACCCTGAGAAGCCACACTCTGGAGTCGGACATTAATAAAGATGTCTTTGGAGGACCCAGAAACTCATAAAACAGGGTCTGGCTGAGCCCAAGGCGCTGGGTGGCAGCTTTCCCAGAGCAGCGTCAGGAGCCACTAAAGCTTCTGAAGTCCAGAAATACAGGTTCTCTCGCTCTCTCTCTGAGGAAAACTTGGCCCACATAAATATTGTCTAATGACATTTGTTGAGCCTGCTGGCAGAAGTTCCAGGTGCCCCACCCTGCTGTATTTCTGCAACTGTGACAAACAGGGGAAATCACGGTCACACAAAGCCAGGGCTAGGGCAGAAACCACTCCCGAGCACGCCCCCTCCCTCCTTCTCAGAGCCCCCAGAGGTGTGTGCATGTAGCCAGGTATGTCGCTGGATCAGAGTGGCCTCAACCACAGTTCTAGCTGGTTCTCAGACCCACTGGCTTACTCCTGGAGATTTCTGTGTAGTCTGAACTGACGCCATGTTCCCACTTACGTTGTCACCAGTCTTGTGACTCATGCCCAAGTCATTAAAAACGATATCACACAGAGTGAGGGGGCCTGTGGCCCTCTAGGTTACTTGGCTGAGAAATGTCTTCTCTGTTCACAGGAAAATGATTTGGGGGTGGGGATCTCACTCATGACAACTAAGTGCTGGGACACTCTTGCTTCTCACAGATTCAGGTCCAGATCTTACTCTTGGACCCTGTGCAAGTGAACGAACCTCTTGGAGAGACTGTTTCTTTATCGGAGGAAAGAGGCTAATGCTCCCTTTCACAAGATGTTGTAAGAACTGAATGCTGGGCATATAGAAACATGGTTGTTTTCGTCATCGTTATTCTTGTCATTATTATTATTATGGCTGTCCAGCAAAGTTCTGGGTTCACTTGTTTGCCAACCCCAATGCAGAACAGAGCTCAAAAGGCAAACCAAAAGTCTTCTCTCAGTGCCTCCTTACAAAGGAAAAAAAAAAAAAAAACCCTTGCCTTTAGGTTGATTCAGACTCATGGCAACAGCATACGTTGTAGAGTAGGGTTTTCTTGGCTGTAATCTTTATGGAAGCAGATCACCAGACCTTTCTTCCACAGCACCACCGGGTGAGTTTGAATTGTCAACCTTTAGGTGAGTAGTCAAGCATAAACCTTTTGTGCCACCCAAGGACTTCTCTGAGTAAAATCAAATTTAGGTTGGTTCTAGCTTGAAATATGCAAGCGTTTCTCCTAAATATTCGCCCCAAGAGTATATGTATGACAAGGGATTAATAGATACGTATATAGGAGAGAGAGGGAATGTACCATGAACTCGTGGACTGCCAGTAGAATGAACAAATAAGTCTTAGAAGAAATATAACCAGAATGGTCCTTAGAAATAAGGATGGCGAGACTTCAGCTCATTTACTTTAGACACCTCATAAGGAAAGACCAATCGCTAGGAAAGGACATCATGGTTGGTAAGGTAGAGGGTCAGCACAAAAACGAGGGAACCTTCAATGAGATGGATTGATGCAATAACCACAACATAGTAACGATCATGAAGATGGCACAGGACTGGGCAACGTTTTGTTCTGTTATACATAAGGTCACCATGAGCCAGAGTCAGCTTGATGGCAACTAACAACGCAAACACACACACACACACATAATTCTATCTTCCGTAACACCTTACATACAGCAGATGTTCAGCTGACTAAAAATAAAAAAATTATTGATTGGATAGAAATCACCTGCGTAGACCACAGAGTCTCCTTTGCTGGGAATGGGTGGTGATGGCATTTGAGTCAACCTCATTCCCACTTCCAACCTAATGTTGGGCCACAGATGCCAACACAACCCCATCCAGAGCCCTGCTTCCTTCATAACTAATCGGTCAGACACAAGTTTGACTTAATCAAGAGAGGCTATGTAAAGCAGATTAATGACATTTTGATGAACTTTTCAACTCAATTTGAAAAGCCATGCTACGTTAACCACAGTTTCCAATTACCCTCAGGAAAAACTCTGGGGAAAGTTAAGACCCGTCTAAAGTACAAAATGTACTTGCAGAGATGAAGATCTAAACCACAGCCATCTTCTAAGATCCTTTCCACATCAATGGTCAAGGATACAAAACAACCAAACTAACCAAACAAGATGGGTTGTCTTTCTTCAAGGGAATCTTCAAATGTGTTGCAGTTGAAGACACAAGTTCGTATCATTCAATTTACACCTAAAAAGTAATTAAATGTGGCCAGATTAGGATAAAGGACCAAAACAAATCCTTATATTAACCGTGCCTCATTTTCTCTCTTTTTAAAGGGCGCTAACGTTGGGTCTGGAGCCCTGGTGGTGCAGTGGTTAAGCGTTTGGCTGCTAACCAAAATGTTAGTAATTCTAATCCACCAGCTGCTCCTTGGAAACCAACCCTATGGGGCATTTCTACTCTGTCCTGTAGGGTCGCTATGAGTCAGAATCAGCTCGACGGCAATGGGTTTGGGTTTGGATGGTGGATCTGGAGGCCCTGAGTGGTACAAACAATTCTTGCGTGCTAACTGAAAGGTTGGAGGTTTGAGTCTATCCAGAAATGCCTCAGAAGAAAGGCCTGGTGATCTACTTTTGAAAAATCAGCCATTGAAAATCTTTTGGAGTACAGGTCTACCCTGACACACATGGGGTCACCATGAGTCGGGTCAATTCGATGGCAACTGGGTTTGTTTGTTTGTTTGTTTTGGTAATGGTTGGATCTGTTGCATTCAGTAGCTCTGACTTGATGAGCTAACAGGTGCTATGGGAGTGATCATCACTGGCCAGCCCTCCCCGCTAAAACCTAAGCTCCCTGAAGGCAGGGACTTTTGTCTATTTTGTTCACTGCTGTGAAGCCATTGAGCAGAGAAGGGATGTGACGTGGTTAGTATTTTGAAATGTTCTACTTAAACAGTAAATATGTATTACATTGGTTTCTAGAAAAACAAGGAATAATCAGGGTGGCTGTTTTATTTCTTATTTTGGCCCCAAATGAAATGGTGAAGAGCGAGCTTTTCATTAGGTTTGCAGACCCTGGGGACCGGCTGGCTGGGTTAATTCTGATCACCCTTGGGCACCCTCACCTGTCCCAATTCATGTGGCAGAGCAAATAGAGCCCTGCGTTGCAGCATTTGGATGATCAAGTCAGCAGCAGTGCAACCTATGTCTTCGTTGCTGCTAAGCTCAAGACCTAGAGCACGAGTTCTACAGAATCATCTAGAGTTGCACTGCCATAACCCACAGCCTGAAATGACAGGCAGGATCAAAGGGGGATGCTCTGCGTATTTTACTTGGGAAAGATTTTCCAAAGTATTTGCCCTCTCCCAATATAGTTTTTTTTTTTTTTTTTAAAGTTTCATTAAACTTTGAGCAGTAAATATCTCCCTGAAATAGACCCATTACTTTCCTGCCTCCATGCCATTGTGCATGCTGTTCCTGCTGCCTTGAAACCCTTTTCTCCCTGATCCACTGTGCACAAGGCTTCACATGCTAAAGTAGAAGAGAAAAGTGCAGAGGCCTATCAGGCCAGGCCAGAACATGGGTGAGCGAGGCTAGCTCGGCCTAAGACAGAACCAGAACCCCTCATGGAAAACCCCCAAATCCAAATGGCTCTGGACACTGCAAGTTGATTGTAAATTATCTGGGGCAAAATCTACCCTTGTTTAACCTTATCTGGCAGCAAAACCTGGCCTGAACAGATAAGAGGCTACTTACAGCCTTTATTCATCCCACTTAGTATGAGCTTAAAAGGAGCCCTGGTGGCGCAATGTTTAAGCATTTGGCTTCTCACTGAAAGGTCAGCAGTTCAGACTCACCCAATGGCTCTGAGGAAGAAAAGACCTGGCAGTCTGCTCCTGTAAAGATTAAAATACCCCATTGCCATCGAGTTGATTCCGACTCATAGTGACCCTATAGGACAGAGTAGAACTGCCCCATAGGGTTTCCAAGGAACGCCTGGTGGATGGGAACTGCCGGCCTTTTGGTTAACAGCAGTAGCTCTTAACCACTATGCCACCAGGGTTTCCACAAGTAAAGATTACAGCCTAGGGACTTCCAGGCAACATGGTGCTATAGGCAGAAACACCACACCGTCCCTCCACAGCAAAGATCTGAAAAACTAAGCCAAACAGAAAATGACAATCCTGAAACCCTAAGCATCAAATGAAAAGATAAAGAACTCAGCCAAGCACCGAATGGAATAAGAAACTGACCAAGAACAGAGAGCAAGGAGAGACACATGCAGAGGTTCCCTCTCAGCTAACGCATTATGGATCCACCATCTTGGACTCTTATCAGAGATCAGTAAACAGAGGGTACAAGAAAGCAGCTTCATGGAGCTTCCAGCAGGAGACAGAACAACCGGTAGCCATCGATATACGCTTTCCCACTCCCACCCGTCTTCACCCCGACTCAGCCTGCTCTGCTTCCTGCGGCCATAGCCTCTTGGCCAGGAAGCATCGGCTGCTTGGAGTCCACCTGCCCACACTGGCCGACTCCCTGAGTGTGATTTGTTGGCTGCTGCTGTTGCTTTTTTCTGCTTCTTTTGATTTCTTCCTTACCTCTCACCACCTCCCCCTCCTTTCTCTCAAATACCTGGCTCCATGCACCATCTTTGCTTCTTCCTGAAAGACCGTGAAACTCCACTCGAATGTGAAACTGCATCCCGGTCCATGCTACCAAGCTGGTGGGATCCTGGGGCCTTTTTTGTTTGTTTGTTTTGAATTGTTTGTTTGTTTGTTTTCTTTTTCTTTTTTTGAATTGGGAATCCGTTCTAGCTGGGCAGTACTGTGTGGCTTGGGACTTACCCCCTCAGTTTGCGCAGACATGCAGAGGGATCCCTGAGAGCATTTCCTTTTTCTTGGTTTTCTTTTCCCCCCTGTTTTTTGGGGGGAGTTTTCTTGTTCTTCTTCTTTTTTTTTTTTTTAATTTCTTTGTTTTGTTTTCTTTTCCCTTTTTGCCTTTCTTCATTACGCAATTTCTTGTCTCTCTATACCTTCATTCTCTTCCTGTCCCCTGAATACCTGGCACTGAGTGACACCTTTACACCTTCTAGCCAGGCTGTACTTCACAGCCTGGGAGCAACTTCCCCAGACCTTGTAGCCACACCAGTGGGATCCCTGGGAGCACTGCTTTTCTTTCTAATTTTTATTTATTCATCTTTTTCTTTTCTTTTTTCTTCTTCTTCTGCTTTTTGTTTTTCTCCATTGCATAGTCTCTCATCTCTCCACTCCAAAGTCAAGCTCCCCTAGCACTCTTTTTTGTTTGTGAGTATGGTTTTGGCTCCTGTTCCTCTCTCCTCTCTCTCCTCTTTCCCATACCCATCTTAGCTTCACACATCACAATCTCCCCCCTCCATCCTGCCTAACTGCACCACGCAGTTAACTTCACAACACCAAGCAGCCCAGCACGGCCTACCAAAACTGCCCTGCACTGATTACTAGGTAGCCATAGTAAGTGCTGCAAACTACCCATCCCAGCAACTCCTCTTCAGCTAGACCTGCCCTGCTGTACGATACCTGAGGGACTGACGCTGCCAATTGGAGAAGGAGGCAAAAAGTATCGTGCCCACAGATAAGCAAGCAACAGAGAACACACAGCCCACCTGCTCAGACATAGGCAAATAAAACCAAAAAAAAAGGACAAAATAAACAAATCTACAATCAATAAATGAGAAAAATTAACTATTGAATGCCCCGAAGACAGCAGACAATATCAAAACATTTACAAAAACAGGACAAGATGGTTCCAGTAGGCATCCAAAATAAAACACCAGATGACTTTCCAGTAGAAGAAAAGGCACTAGAACTACCTGATAGGGAATTCAAATCTCTAATACTCAGAATTATCCAAGAGTTGAAGCAAAAAGCAGACAAAAATGGGGAAAAAATAGGCAAATTCATGGAAAAGGCAGACAAATTCGTGGAAAATACAGACAAAAAAATGGAAGAATTCAGGAAAATAATGCAGGAACAAAATGCCAAAATAAATTCACAACTAGAAATCATACAAAAACCACAATTAGAAATCCAAAAGATAAACAACAAGATTTCAGAAATGGACAGTGTCATAGAAGTGCTGAGGAGCAGATTTGAAACAGTGCAAGATAGGATCAGCGAAATTGAAGAGAAACACTTGGATACAACTCTGTTTGAGGAAAAATCAGAAAAAAGAATGAAGAAGAATGAAGAGACCCTGAGAATTATGTGGGATACAATCAAAAGCAAAAATTTTTGAGTGACCAGAGTTCCAGAATAGGGGGAAAAAAACAGAAAACACAGAGAGGATCATTGAAGAACTGCTGACAGAAAGCTTCCCCAATATCATGAAAGATGAAAAGCTGGCCATCCAAGAAGCTCAAAGAACCCCATATAGGATATACCCCAAAAGAAAATCACCAAAGTATATCATAATCACACTTGCCAAAACCAAAGACAAACAAAGAATCCTGAGAGCAGCTCGAGAAAAACAAAAAGTCACATACAGAGGAGAAACAATAAGACTAAGCTCAGATTATTCAGCAGAAACCATGTAGGCAAGAAGGCAATGGGATGACATATATAAAACCTTGAAAGAAAAAAATTGCCAGCCAAGAAAAATATATCCTGCAAAACTCTCTTTCAAATATGATGGCGAAATTAGGACATTTCCAGATAAATAGAAATTAAGTGAATATGTAAAAACCAAACCAAGCTTACAAGAATTATTAAAAGGAGTCCTTTGATCTGAGAACAAACAACTTCAGCTCACAGGCTGAATCTTGGACGCAGGATCGTACCAGCCAGATACTAATCTAGGAAATGAACGCTCAAGGACTATCCAAAACCACAAGAAATACAACAGGGAATCAGAGCATTTAATTTGTAAATGACAACAACATCAGAGCAGTAAAAGAGGGAATAAATGGTGTAGGTATAGAACCTTCTAATGGACAGGAAGGCAAGGTGATACCAAGTAATAATAGACTGCTTTAAGCTTAGATAGGGTAAATTTCACAGTAACCACAAAGAAAGTTAACAAACCTACTCATAAAAATAAAGAGGAAAAACACAAAGTCTCAGTAAAAACAAAACCTACAAAAACAAAAGAAATGAAAAAAAAAATCCACGAACAAAAAGAATTCAGCACAGGAGAGTAAGAGGAACAAAGAAAACGTCAGCACCACAAAAAAAAAAGCACTACAAAATGACAGCAATACACTCACACCTATCAATAATTACACTGAATATAAATGGCATTAACAGGATACAAACCATAACCATCAACACACAAACTCCAGAAGATAAACTAGACAACTGGAATCTTCTAAAAATCAAACACCTATGCTCTTCAAAAGACTTCACCAAAAGACTAAAAAGAGAACCTACAGATTGGTAAAACATTTTTGGGCATTACAAGTCAGACAAGGGTCTAATCTCTATAATCTACAAGAAAATCCAACACCCCTACGACAAAAAGACAAATAATCCTATTAAAAAATGGGCAAAGAAAATGAACAGACACTTCACCAAAGAAGACATTCAAGCGGCCAACAGACACATGAGGAAATGCTCGCGATGACTAGCCATTAGAGAAATGCAAATTAAAACCACAATGAGATACCATCTCACCCCAGCATTACTGGCATGAATCCAAAACACTGGAAGTAAAAAATGTTGGAGAGGCTACAGGGAGATCAGAACGCTTATGCACTGCTGGTGGGAATGCATAATGATACAACCATTTTGGAAAATGATATGGTGCCTCTTAGAAAGCTAGAAATAGAAATACCATACAATCCAGCAATCCTACTCCTAGGAATGTCTCCCAGAGAAATAAGAGCTGTCACATGAATAGACATACACACACCCATGTTCATGGCAGCATTGTTCACAATAGCAAAACGATGGAAACAACCTAGATGCCCATCAACAGATGAATGGATAAACAAACTATGGTACATACACACAATGGAGTACTATGCAACAATAAAGAACAATGATGAATCTGTGAAGCATCTCATAACATGGATGAAATTGGAGGACATTATGCTGAGTGAAATAAGTCAATCACAAAAGGACAAATATTGTATGAGACCTCTATTGTAAAAACTCATGAGAAAGTTTACACACAAAAAGTAACAATCTTTGTTGGTTACAAGGGATGGGGGGGAATACCAAATAGACAATAGATAAGTGGTAACTTTGGTGAAGGGTAGGACAGTACACAATGATGGGGAAGCCAGCACAACTTCTACAAGGAAAGGTCATGGAAGCTCCATAGACACTCCAAACTCCCTGAGGGACTGAATTGTTAGGTGGAGGGCTGTGGGGCCCATGGCCTCAGGGAACATCTAGCTCAATTGGCATAACACAGTTTATAAAGACAATGTTCTACATTCTACCTTGGTGAGTAGCGTCTGGGGTCTTAAAAGCTTGTGAGCAGCCATCTAAGACAGTCCACTGGTCTCACCCCTTCGGAAGCAAGGGAGAATGAAGAGAACAGGATACAAGGACAAGATTAGTCCAAAGGACTAACGGACCACATCTACCAAGGCCTCCACCAGACTGAGTCCAGTACAGCTAGATGGTGCCCGCCTACTCCCACTGACTGCTCTGACAGGGATCACAACAGAGGGTTCTGGACAGAGCTGGAGAAGGATGTAGAACAAAATTCTAACTCACAAAAAAAAAGACCAGATTTACTGGCCTGACAGAGACTGGAGAAACCCGAGAGTATGGCCCCCGGCCACCCTTTTAGCTCAGTGGTGAAGTCACTCCCAGGGTTCACCGTTCAGCCGGGGACTGGACAGCCCCATAAAACAAAATGGGACTAATGAGGCACAGCAGTCCAGGGACAAGGACTTGAAGGCAGAAGGGGACAGGAAAGCTGGTGATAGGGAACCCAAGGTCGAGCAAGGACAGTGTTGACATGTAGTGGGGTTGTTAAACATTGTCATAGGGCAATGTGTGTACTAACTATTTAATGAGAAACTATTTTGTTCTGTAAACCTTCATCTAAAGTGAGAATAGCTGCACAACTGGAAGAACGTAATCGACGTCACTGAATTGTACATGTAGAAATTTTTGAAATGGTGTATATTTGGCTATGTATATTTTTACCAAAAGAAAAAAACAAAAGGTCCTCCAAGGCCGAGAAGGGAGAGTGTTGACATGTCGTGGGGTTGTTAACCAATGTCATAAAACAATATGTGTAGTGACTGTTTAATGAGAAACTATTTGCTCTGTAAACCTTCACCTAAAGTACAGTAAAAAAAAAAAAAAAAAAAGATTACAGCCTAGGAAACTCTATGGGACAGCTCTACTCTGTCCTATAGGGTTTTTGTGAGTCAGAATGGACTCAATGGCACACAACAACAGTGAGAATATAAGGAGCCTTGGTGGCACAACGGTCAAGGCTTGGCTGCTAACTGAAAGGTTTGTGGTTCAAACCCATCCAGCAGTTCCGCAGGAGAAAGACCTGGCAAACTGCCCCTGTAGAGATTACAGTTCTACTCTGTCCCATGGGTCACTCTGAGTTAAAATTGACTCGATGGCATCTAACAACAAGTGAGAATATTAATTTCAGGGCAGATCAAGGGAAAATGCAGTCACCAGACACCCCAGGGTGGTTGGAATACCTAGACTGGCAACGCAGCGGGGTGGTTGAGGGTTGAGTCAGAGTTCCTGGGTTCAGATTTCAGGTCCTCAATCCTGGCCAAGGTAGTGAAACTCTCTGAGCTCAGTTTCCTCAGCTGTAAAATGGAAATTACAGGCCTGCCTTCTTTACAACATAGGGGTGAGGAGTGAGTGAGTTTACACTCCGTAAATAAATGAGTAAATACAAGCAGTCAGGAAACACTAGCTGTTACTGTCGTTAATGACGTCACATCATCTGTCACTTCTTGTTCAGCAGCATAACCGATTTTCAGTTTGTAATGTAAAGTCTCTGCGTATCTAACCTAAGTATGTCCGTGGGATTCCACTCTATCTGCAACAACAGCGCTAGGTGTACGTTGCTGTCGTTAAGAGCTGTCTCATTTATTTTCTACTCATAGCGACCCAATGTCACAGAACAGAACTGCCCCATAGGGTTTCCTAGGCTGTAATCTTTATGGAAGCAGATTGCCAGGTCTTTTCCTCCTGCAGAGCCGCTAAATGAGTTCAAACTGCTGAACTTTCAGTTAAAACCCTTTCAAGACCGGTGATATATATAGCTACCACTTATTTTTGTGCCTCTGGAGTTCATTGGGAAGCTACTGTCCCACTGACAGTACATGCTGCCAGCAGGCAGGGCCCTATATAACAGTTTGAAACAGAAAAAGCAGGCACACGCCACAAATTACTGTTTTTACAGGGTGTTGTATGAGTTGGTGAAGAATCACTGAATTTTTGGTAGGAGAAACATGAATTTTGAAATTTTTTATTTGGTACATATATGTACCTCTGGACTAAGGCTATGATTTATGGAATGAGGCATAAAACAGAAACCATATTACCGACCAAAAATTCGGACACACTCAATGATTCAGCATGCCCTCCATTACTGATAACACATGATATCAACAAAAAATTAAAAGGAAAAAATAATTGGGTCAGGAAAGGATTAACAGCTGAGCTCGTCACCATTGCTCCGCCAGGGCTCCTTGCTAGGTGTACATGAAATCTCTATTCGCTTTCAAAGTATGTTTGTAAATGTAAATTAAGGCTGTTACTGTGTCAAGGAGGAAAGAGCCCTGTATAGGGACCAACTAGCCAAATATCCTAATATTCGGTCACCCAGCTCAGAGGGAAAGGGGTGAGCAGATCTTGGGGAATTCCCACTGGAATTAATCTTTGTGTCTGCAGTAGATTTTCCTCAGGGAGTTCAGCAGCCTCTTAGTGCCTGGGCAAGCTACTTAACCCCATTTTCCCTGTCTGTGAAATGGAAATAATAATAGCAGCTATTTCATAAGTACAGTCCCTGGGTAGGGCAAATGCTTGACTGCTAACTGAAAGGTTGGAGATTCGAGTCCACTCAGAAATGTTTCTGAAGAAAGCCTGGCATTCTACGTCTGAAAAATCAGCCATTGAAGAGCACAGTTCTACTTAAGACACACATTGGGGTCACCGGGAGTTGGAATCCACAGCAACTGGTGAACTTCACAGGGTCTTTGACAAAACTAAATGAGTTGATAGGTGTAAAGGGCTAAGAACAGAATCAAAATGTCTGGCACTCCATTTTGGGTACCCCAGAAATGTTAGTTAGCATAATGTTATCACCTTTCCTGGGGCTAGGGTGGAAGTTATACTGACTCCATTTTCTATGGGGTCTTTGAAATTCTACAACTGCTGTTATGGGGACAGACCCTGAGAGCTGTCTCCAGTTGGCGGGGGGTGGGGTTAGTCTTGAGAATGCATGATTTTCATTTTTCAAAACTTCGCCTTTCCTGCCCTTTGCCAACCTTACAAACACCACTGAAACCCACCCGGTGATCATCAGAGGATAGAAGCCTTTATCACGAAAAGTTTTGTTTGAGAACACAGGAACTGTGCTTCTCCCTGCCGGCTTTCCTGCGCTCCGGGCTTCTGTCCACACCGCCACAAAGGCAGAGATTATCTCTCTCTGTTAAGGGTTTAAAATCCTACAAGCCAGCCATCCAAGTGACCAGTATCAGATTATGATAACAAGATCATGTTCAGTTATAAAAACAAGTGTCTAAACTTTTCTCATGTCACTTTCTCTCGGGGTCCCTTCTGAGAGGGAGGCTCAGCTCATTTTGAAGGCAGCGCTTTGAACTGGATTCATGGGGTATTTGCATAAGAAGATTTGAGGCTGAAGAATGGCAGCTATTGCATCTGTCCATTAATATGCCTGCTAATTCCACACATTGTAAGCCTATTGACAGCCCACAAAAGGCTCAAATTCAAGGACAGTTATCCTATAGCCATTGTGAGCGCTTCAATTCAAGGAATATGTTCACTCAAGGAATACAGTTGTTACAATTAGATATTTTTCATGAAACATTATAAAGAGCTAATGACAACTCGAAGCACAATACTGCAACAACCACCAAAAAATATTCAGAACTCCATGAGCTTGAGACACACACGCACGCGCTCTCTCTCTCTCTCTCTCATAATCTCCTCACACACTTATTTTCCCAGATGCAGCCGGCTGGTGATGGATGGAGGTCTCCAAACGCGAAAACACATTTATCTTGCTCCCTAAATTTAAATAAAAAGCAAGATGAAATAAACAGATATCGGCAGAAGAGGAGAAACCCGCCTTGCCAGCATAAACAGTGGTTAATTTAATCCCGTTTATGAAAAACGCACACAGTCACCACCCAGGGACGCGTGAGGCAGTATTTTAGAGCGAAGATGAATTATTTGAGGGAGAAAGCTTAGCTCCTGTTTACAGGGTGAGAAAAAGATGCTTATGCAGACCTAGGAAAATCCAAAGCAGGCAGAAAAATTGTGCTAAGGTTGCCAGGGGCATGTGGCTGGGGACAGCAAGGGCGTTTTATAGAGAAAGTCGCGTCTCTCAGGGGGAAACTTGTAAAAGGACCCTGTTGGGAAGGCGGGAGGTTAGCTGGGCTGGGGAGGCAGGCAGGAGCTTTCTAAGAAACTGGGACCAAAATGCCCGGTTGCAGCGGCGTGTCTGTGAACCGTGCGCCCAGGGACGCCTGGGATTGGGGACGTTGTCTATGCCATTGTGTTTAGCTCTTACTCGGTCCGGCATTGTCACGGGGGCCCATCAAACCCCTGGCCCGAGCACCGGTTGTATTTTTCTCCCTCTACATCCCTCAGAAAAGACATCAAAGACCAGAGAGATGTGCTTTTTGCTTTGTTTGGTGTCTGATTCTCAACATGTGGTTTCCCGGGCCAAACTTCGGCACCTTTTAACCTATTCTGTTCAGCTTAGGCCTGAGCTGTATTTGAGCATTAGGGAAACTATAGTAACCGATAATCTGCCTGTTGCTGAAAAGAAACTATGTATCTTGTCATACAAGAGCTGTCGCTCCATCACGGTCCTGGACTGAGACCCTTCAGGGGCTCTGGGCTTTCTTTCCTGGGGCTCAGCCTGCGCTGCTGAAAAGGTGTAAAAACCCTTTGCCTTTCTGGCACAGAAGATCCGTGTTCATGTTAATTTATATTTAACAAATAAGGCATTGTGCCTTGCCACATATTGGCATTTGATTATCTATCACAAATGTTTTCATCAAGTCGTAAATGAGGGCTCTTCACAAAAGGGAGAAAGAAAACCTTTGGGGCAGCCCAGGGGTGGGGCAGAGACTGGGATTTGCTGGGTGAGATATTTGAGTTCCCCTTCACATCAAGTCACATGGGCTTGCCATGAACCGGAATCCAGTCAAAGTTAGTGGGCTTGGTTTTTGATTTGGTTTTACGCAAGCAAGCCTGGCCTGTTGCATACAGCTCCACCAAAAAAAAAAAATATATATATATATATATATATTTGAAAGTGCCAGGAGACCCTGAAGCAGGATAGTTGAAGATGAGATTATCTGGCTGAATATGGTCTGAGCAGGGCAGGGTGGGATATCTGTTAAGCGGGCAAGTTCCGGAGTTGGACTAAACCAAAAAACAACCAAATCTGTTGCCATCAAGTCAGTTTCGACTCATAACGACCCGATAGGACAGAATAGAACTGCCCCATAGGGTTTCCAAGGAGCAGCTGGTGGATTCCAACTACCAACCTTCTGGTGAGCAGCTGAGCTCTTAACCAATGTGCCACCAGGGCTCCAGAGTAAGACTACGAGGGCTCAAACCCCACCTCTACCCCTTACTAGCTGTGCAACCCTGAGCAAGTCCCTTGAGGTCTCTGAACTTCATTTCTCCTCATCTTGAAATGGGGATAATAACAAACCCTATAGGGAAGGCCTGTTAGGAGGATTAGCTACACTAATCCCTGTGACAGCACAGGGCCCGGCACCCAGCAAGGGCTCAAAAAGGGCTGGCTGCAAGTGACATTTCATACAGCCCATTAATGAGCACCACGTGCTAGGCCAGGGTGGGGGCCGGCAACTCCATGCCCAGGATACAGAGAGATAAATAACAATAGCAATAATTATCAGTATCATTATTATTATTACAGCATTGCATCTTTATTGGTACCTCATCCAGTTAAAGAAATGCAAGCGCATTGTCAATATAGCGACACCATACAGACGTGTAGAGCAGAGTAAGTGAAAGCATGTAGAATCCCACCCTCCTGAGCAGGCCGGGGCCAGGTGAGGCACGCAGGGTGCAACATTTAAGGAGGGGCTCACTCTTGGGGTTGCAGAAAGGCAGATTTTGCACCCTAGGCACCTAGCTTGCTTCACCCTAGTCCCAGTCATGCTACAGAGGCTAGCACCATGAGGAGTTTGAGTTTTTGGTTGGCAGAGCTTTCTCACACACATACCAACATTTCATTGTTATCGGCAAAGTGATCGCCCACCACAAAGACTGTTAAGTTCCCTTTTTCACGCCGCCAGTAGATCTTGGTCATCTTTCCACAGTACAAGCTTATAGCTTTTCTGCATCCTTGTGCTGTTTCTCTTCCTTAAAAAACAAACAGCAACGAAACGCCTCTTTTGCTCGTGTGTTTTACAATTAGACAACGCAGAAATGAAAGGTGACCGGTTATCATTTGCTTTTTTTTCTTTTTCTTTAATGCTTCCATGGACAACTAATAACAGCTCCCATTTTATTGGGTGTCTAATACAGGGCTGTGCACAGAACCATATACCGTCCTGACCCATTTAATGATTATAGTTCTGACCCCATTGGTTGCAGCGAGAATAAAATGTCGTAACGCATATAAAGTGCTTGGTGCAATGCCTGGCACATAAGCAGGTCTCGGTAAGTGCAAGCTATTATTATCACTACTGTACAGCCTCATTTAATATGCGGTTAGTAGGTGTCAGACAAGGTTAGTAGGCATCGATAAGAAAACAGAGGCAAGAGTGAAGTCAAGTAAGTTGCCCAAGGCATTAAGCTCTTAAGTGGCAGAGTCCAGATCAGAACTCAGTCCACTTTGACAGCCTGTGTTCTGGAATACTATGTCAGGCATGGGAACACACACGCACTCATGCACACACACGTGGGCATGTGCACACACACCTACGCACACTTTGTAACAACAGCATCACCCCCTGTATATCATTTGATTAGCCTAAGGGCCTATCACAGACATCTTTCCACTGCAGTTGCTATAGATGCCTCTTCCATTGTGATGGTTCCAATGAGTGGTTATGTTCCATTGCATGGAGAATCACACTGTATGTAGGTTGTTTCCAGTTTTGTGCTCTTGCAAGAAAACCTATTGCCTGGAAGGCCTTAGTTAAACTCCGGGCTCAGGGTTCAAATACTGTGCTCTTACAGAGAAGCAGCCCTCGCAAGTGCGTGGAACGCTTGCCCACACGGGGGTTTGTTCAGGTGCTCCTCATCGCGGCCCTGCAAAGTAGGGGAGGCTGATAGTTATTTTCCTTGTGCAAGGGTAAAGACACTGAGGCCCAGGGTATCCACATGACTTGCCCAAAGTCACTATGAGTCAGTGGCAGGCAATGCCATTTAGGTAGGGGCATATCCAAAAAGCATTCCTGGAAACTCCAGGGAGCCCTGGTAGGAATCCCCAAGCTGGAGCTCCTCCATACTGAGCAAGGCTTAGGGTGATGTGTGGGCATTTTTAACCAGCACTCCATTTTGGTGTTCCAATATGCAAGCCTGTTGAAAATCACCCAACTGGATGGACAATTGTATCCATTTCAACCAACTCTGAGCTAAGGACTCCAAGCCCAGCAGTCTTACCTTCTCCCACCATGCCATGACCTCTCAACAGGGCCACCCAATGCCTCCTCCCAGCCCTGCAGGGCAGAGAGGAATCAGAGCTGGGGGCCCCAGAGTAAGATGTGACATTTGCACCCAGTCCTGGGCCTGCACCCTCTTCACCTCCAACTCAGGCCGCCCTGTGAGGCCACCTTGGCATCTTTCTGCTACTTCAGTGTCGTAGTTCAGCATTTTCCTGCTGCATGGGGCAGGGAGAGGTCCAGAGAGGGCAAATGACTTTCCCAGGATCACTTAGCACGTACTCAGGCAAAGCTGGGACAAGAAGAGAACCAGGGCTCCCTTGCCACACAAAACTGTGTCCACCCACTTACGTATTTAACAAGCATTGACTGGGCATCCACTGTATACCAGGCCCTGTGCTAAGCCCTCAGCATATAAAATCAGATAAGTCATGGGATCCACCTCCCAAGAACTGAGAGTCTCGTTGAGGAGGTGGACATGCACACAAACAAGAACAGAAAGCACTAATAGATTGGTAAGAAATAGTAACCTGTTGCCGTCAAGTCGATGCCAACTTATGGCAACCTCACGTGTTGCGGAGTAGAACTGCATTCCATAGGGTTTTCAAAGCTGTGAGTTTCAGAAGCAGAACACCAGGCGTTTCTTCCAAGGTGGGTTCCAACTGCCTACTTTTCGGTTAGTAGTTGAGTGCTTACCCATTTGTGCCACCCAGGGAGCCAGTAAGAAATATAGTAATAATAATAATATGGAGACTTTCTTATGTGCCAGGTATTGCGCTAAGTACTTTGTATACATTATAGCATTTAATCCGCTCAGCAACCAATGAGTCAGAAGTACAACCATCCCCATTTTACAGATGAGCTAACTGAAGCCTCTACAGAGGTTAAGTAACTCGCCTAAAGACACACAGAGTGACTCCAGAGCCTCCCTCTTAACCAGTACTTGGGCACGGGGGAGAATGGGAAAGGCTTCCAGGGGGAGCTGATACCCGAGAGAAATTTGGTAGGACTAGTGAGAGCCAGGAGCCCTGGTGTGCAGTGGTTAAGAGCTTGGCTGCTAACCGAAAGGTTGGCAGTCCAAATCCATCAGCCGCTCCTTGGAAAACTTATGGGGTCCTGTAGTGTCACTGTGAGTCAGAATTGACTCAACAGCAATGAGTTTGGCTTTTCGTCTTTTTGGAGCCAAAGGAGCCCTGGTGGAGCAGTGGTTAAGAGCTCGGCTGCTAAGCAAAAGGTTGGCGGTTCAAACCCACCCAGAGGCTCTGCAGGAGAAAGCCCTGACAATCCACTCCTTTAAAGATTACAGCCTAGGAAACTCTATGGGGCAGTTCTGCTCTGTCACATGGACTCGCTATGAGTCAAAAATCCACTCGATGGCACCTAACAACAACAGGAGAAGCCAACTTCTTCAAGCAGAGGCCAGCTCTCTCCCTATTTCCCCAGCCCACCTGTTCCTTTAAAAAGTTCCTAACTACAGCCTGACTGGGGAAATGCTGAGTTTGCAACCAAGTCCCTGGGCTCCCAACTTAAGACTGCTTGCATTAAGTGCTTTCCCAGTGACCCAGCACCCCCTGGCAACCGGCCGCCTTCTGCTTTTGACAGCTTGGCATATTTGGTCATTTACCGGGTGCATGTGAAGATCAAATGGGTTAAGATTCTTCTCTTTAAACAGCAGGGAAAAGAACATCAAAAAGGTGTACATTTCATTTCCCCAGTTTTGATTAAGTCAAGCATGAAATGAAATGTAATACCCTCAAGTGGCCGGGGTTTACACCATTGATGTCGTTACTTCTGCTTCAGGAGGCCCAATCAGCCCTGGGCAAGGCGAACAAGCTAACAGAGTTTTAGGGTGGCCAGATGGACGGGGTTTACCGTGGTTGAAAAGGGAGCTTAGTGCTTGCCTCTTCAAGCCAACTGTGTGGAATCCTGGTGAGGCCCCTTCCCCGCGGCAGCCCCCACCTCCTCTCTGCCTGTTCTGGACCCAAAGCTCAGAGGCTGGAGCAGCCGGCTCATGGATGTGCCTGTCCAGGGCTGCCTGGCCTGCGGTTCCTCCTGTTGCAATAGGCAAGACAGGGGTCTGGAAGGGTCTGCGGTGGCAGAGCCAGCTCCAGAAGTGACTGGTATGTAAGGCAGGAGAAGAAGACTTGATTCCTGGCTGGCTTTCTCTAGAACTGGTTAACAAAAGGATGATGGGGGGTGATGGGGTGGAGGTCCCTGGGTAGTGCAAATGGTTTGCACTCGACTACTAACCTAAAGGCTGGCAGTTCAAACCCACCCAGTGGTGCTGCAGAAGAAAGGCTTGGCGATCTGCTTCTATAAATATCACAGCCAAGAAAACCCTGTGGGGCGGTTCTACTCTGTAACACACGGGGTCACCATGAGTCTGAATCCAGTTGACAGCAAGGGGTTTGGTTTGCGGCAGCCCCTCCCTGTCCACCCACCAAAGTGCCAGGTGCGGTGCTAGGACCTGCCGAGGTAAACCCAGCCTCCAGGCTCCAGTTGGTCTAGGAAAAATTCCATTAGACAGGCTTGGAGTGTTAAATACAGATTTAAAGCCTGCACCTGCGGCTCACCAGCTGCCTCAAGGAGGTCAAGAATAATGTCAGTATCAGGCAAACTTTTTGCAGGTAGAAGCCACTTTATACATCTGTCCAAAGCCCACTTTTTGAGGTCCTGTGGAATTTATTTCCTATTTAAAAAAACGAAGTTGTGGCATTAGCTTCAAAATATAAAAAGAAAACTGCAAGATAGAACTGATGACATGCTGAAATATCTAAAAAGGTAGACTGATGTCAACTAAAATTTAACTGTTGCATGATGGCGTTAGCACTCAGCTGCCAACAGAAAGGTTGGTGGTTTGAACCCACCCGAGGCTCCACGGGAGAAAGCACCACCAACAACATGATTATATCTAAACATATTGAAAAATAAATCATGGGAACAAAACGTTCCATCTATTCTCACTAAAGCAGAAATGAAAATATTCCAATTTTTTTTTTCAGAGAAGGTTTGGAACAATAAAGACGCATACTGAACGAGAGATGTGGAGGCATTTTATATATTTGACATCATGTGGGGTGGGGCCCCCAAATTCGAAGCTTTGGGGCCCACTGGGATGTGAAAACATCTGCACTCCGCAGCAAGGAGATGTATCTGAACTGGGCGCTGCAGTTGCTGGTCTTTTTCAGGCTAGAAAAGACCCATTTTCCAGAGGTGCTTTCCCAAAAGTTCTGCTCCAGGCTCAGCTGAAAGCTCCAGGCCCTCCACAGCTGGGGGAGAATAGCTGGGCTTTGGGAAGAACTTAATAGAATCCTTAATGCCGCTAACAATCCTCTGCTATTGAACTGCATTAAGTAGATATTATGGAAGGACAAAGGGCTAAATACCTCAACATCACCCTCCTTCAGCTCGGGGGCCGGCAGGGACCACTTTATGGGCAGCGCCATTGTTCTCGCGCTCCCCAGGTTAGCTTTAAATTGCAAATGATACCCTGAAAAGGAAAAGAGAAGTGGTGTTCTTTTCTTCTCTGCCCCTCTCCTCTCTCTCTCCCTCCCCACCCTTCTCTCTCTCTCTCTCTCTCTCTCTCTCTCGCTCTCTCAAGATGGCCCTCACAGAAAGAAAATCATTTTAGGCCATAAGAAAATGGAAGGCATTGTTAACCGTGGTCGAACCGTAGCGAATGGAATACATCATGGGCATGGGAGCTGAAAGCTACACTCGAGCCATGTTATTTTGGTGCTTTGGAATGTGGTCCACAAGAGAACATAAACAATGCCAAATCTGTACGAATTAATAGGCTGGGCTTGACATATCTCCCTTTGTTTGAGGCCAAACAGGCGGGGGTTAGGGGATGTGGGAGGAGGAGGAGAAGGGAGAGGAGAATCTTATTTGATTAAAAACAAAAAAAATCCAATAATCCCACTGAATCGGAGGAGTGCGCAGCCACCCTTCTTAAGACCGGCCTTGGAATCCATGGTGGACGAGCCTTTGCACTACTGAAGTCGTATCACTTGCTATGATCAAAATGCTTTCCTGGGAAAAAAAAAAAAAAAACAAGAAGAAGGTCTCCATAGAATTGTTTGCAAACTGCAAAGTGCATCAGCGCCTGACACAAAAATGCTGGAAGCTGGAAACCTATTCCCAGGCAGAGGGCTTCTCTGTCACCATAGTGGGTGAATAATTGTGCCTTTTGCATATGCCTTGTCATAAGCCCCAGGAATGAGGGGGCCCCAAGGACAGCCCTGGCAGCACTGGTGTTGCACCAGCAGAGTAAATTAAAACACGGATTAGAGCAAGTATGATTGGGGATGACAAGCAGGGCGGTTGTAGCCACGGAATGAGCCGTGTTGCCCATATGGTCCTCGGGAAGCCCATGCCGCGCAGCTCTCTCCCCAGCCTGCTCCAGCTGCCCGTCTGAAGGGGGCACTTAGGAGGCCTCTAGCCATTTTCTGGAACTGGGAAAATTAGTTTCCCTTCTTTCTAAGTTCAGAGTACCACCAGCTGCGACCAGATACTTGGAGGTTTAAATGGAATATCCATCCTCCCCACTCCCACCCAGATACTCAGCAGAAGCAGGAGCTTGGTGGGGTACTCCGACGGGCAGGGACACCCCTTTTGGTTATCTTTTTGGAAAATTACTGGGGGGCCTCAGGACATTGAACGTGGGGTACAGGCAGCCACCCCGGCCTGTACCATAATTCTGGGTGAGAGGCCAGGCTGCACTGATAACAACACTTGGTAATACTGAGTAATGTTTATTGTGTTCTTAGTGGTGTTACCAGGGGCTTTGCAAATGGCACACTATCACCTGCCGACCACCACCCGTCTGTCAGTGTGCTGTACTGTGGTGGCTTGTGTGTCTCTATGATGCTGAAAGCTATGTCACTGGTATTTCAAATAGCAGCAGGGTCACCCGTGGTGGACAGGTTTCAGTGGAGCTTCCAGACTAAGGCAGAAAGAAAGGGCTGATGATCAAACCTGGTAAAAAACCAGCCAATAAAAACCCCATGGATCACAACAGAATACTGTCTAATATAGTCCAGGAAGATAAGCCCCCTAGATTGGAAGCACTCAAAATACACAGTGACTCAAGCATACCAATGATAGTGAAGATGGTGTAGGACCAGGCAACGTATCATTCTGTTGTAGGTGGAGGGGCCATGAGTGGGAACCGACCAGATGGCAACAACCACCAAGCATACCCATACCCTGCCAAAGACGCCCAGATGAAGGGCCAAGTGGGGCTGACATCTAGTCCACATTCTGCTCACCAAGCTATTACCCGCTGCAGGGGAGTGTCCTGGAGGAAGGCAAACCTCTTCTACTTGCCACAAATGTACCGTATGGACACGCAGTGGCCCTGAAGTGTCACACGTTAACCTGTCACAACCCTATGGATGCATCCAGTCATCATTGTCCCCATTTTACTGATAAGAAAACTGACGTTCAGAGAAGTTCAACAACTTGCTTAAGGTAACACAACTAAGAAGTGGTGAGCCAGGACTTGGACCTGGGTCTTCAGAGTCCAGAGTCTGGCTGGGAAGCAAGCCATTACCTAGAAGTCTGGTCAGCACCACAAAAACCCACTGCCATCAAGTCAATTCTGACTCATAGCAACCTTATAGGAAGAGTAGAACTGCCTCATAGAGTTTCCAAGGAGCACCTGGTGGATTCAAACTGCTGAACTTTTGGTTAGCAGCCATTGCTCTTAACCACTACACCACCAGTGTTTCCCTGGTTAGCACAGGGGCCTGGAAATGTAAAAGGATATGAGATGGTCTCCAGAACTGGAGCAGATTGGGGCGGGGGTGCTGGGACAGGAAGCGGTTGACAATCCCACAAGCTGACAAAGCAGGGTGAACTCTGCTTGGTAGTGAGGGAAGGGTCACTTCCAGAAAAAAACAGGACTTTCCACCCACCCCCTTTTGATTTCTGTGCAGCCCATACTGGAGTCATGCATTGCGTGCACGTGTGCACATGGGCACACACGCACATAAACGGCACTTTTGAAATATGTACCAATGGACAATCAACTCACCTGCCTTCCGGCTGAGAAGGAATTTTCACTGCCTGCAAGCCTCCATGACAAGGGATCATCTTAACTGGATCTCTTTCTCCATGTCAAGGGGCAAGATCCCAACACTGAAGAGTTACCATTCTATCTCACTAACGTGATTCCACCATGACCTTAAGCACGTAGCAAGAAAACAAACAATTTCTTGTAAGAAATTTGGCTTAAAGCGGGTGAAGTGGTGAGGGTAAGAAATAGAATATTCATCTTCATTGTTGTTAGTTGCCATGGCGCGGACTCTGACTCTTGGTGACCTTATGTACCACAAAACGATACTTTGCCTGGTCCTGCATCATCCTCACAATCACCAGCATGTTTGAGTCCATTGTGCTGGCTACTGCGCCAGTCTATCTCACTGAGGGTCTCCCAAGCCCTCGTTGGCCCTCCACGTCACCAGACATGATGTTCTCCTCCAGTGATCGATCTCTCCTGATGATGTGCCCAAAGCAAGTGAGTCCAACAATGTTCTGATGATACATGAAGTTTTCCTTGGCTAATTTTTGGAAGTAGATTGCTAGGCCTCTCTTCCTAGTCTGTCTTAGTCTGGAAGCTCTGCTGAAACCTGTCCACCGTGGGTGACTCTGCTGATATTTGTAATTCTACTGGCATAGCTTTCTGCATCATAGCAACAGCAAGCCAAAACAGCAGAACAAACTGACAGATAGGTGATGGTATTCGTCTTTACACTCCTTTAATAGCAAAGTCTGGGAGAAAGACTTAACTCTAATGCCACTTGGATGTCTAATAGGGGCTTCACAGTATTTCAGACTTCTGGTGTCCACTCATCTCGTTCCACCAAAACCTTCTCCCACACCTTCCTCATATCTGTAAATGACAAGTCTGTCCTTCCAGGGGCTCAGGTCTAAAATTTTGGAGCTATTTTGATTCTTCTCTTTCTCTCCCACTTCAGATCCTATCCATCAGGAAACCATGAACCATGGTAGTTCTACCTTCAAAACATAGCCACACCCACTGCTACTATTCTGGTCCAAGTCACCGTCTTTCTTCACCCAGTTTATTGTAATATTCTTATAACTAGTTTCCTGTCTTCCACCTGCTTCTATATCACAGCAGCCTGATGAAGCCTTTAAAAATATTCCTCTGCTCAGAACACTGCAATGGTTTCTCATCTCACTCAGAGTAAAAGGCAATGGCCTCACCGTGACCTACAAAGCCCCACGTTGCCTGTTTCTTGGCCACCTCTTGTTTCCTCTCCCCTCATCCTCCTCCCAGATTACTGTGCTCCAGCCACAGTGGGCTCCTTATGGTTCCTCATGCATACCAAGCATGTTCCCACCACAGGGCCTTTGCACTTGCTGATCCCTCTGCCTGGGCTTCTCTTCTCCCAGACATCCACATGGTTCACACCATCCCTCCCTTCCTCAGGTTTCTTTTCAAATATCACTTCATCAGAGAGGCCTTTCCTGGTCTTCCTAAATGAAATAGCCATACCACCCCCATATCCATCGCTTCCTATACACCAGCTTGTTTTATTTTTCTCCCTAGTGCTTATCACTAAGACTTTATCTGTTCTATTCACCTCTGTATCCCAGAACTTAAACCAGTGCCAGGTACACAGAATGCACTTAAAAATTATAGGTGGAATGAATGAATGATTGAACAAATAAATGAAAAAACACGTTGGCGTCAGGTTGATTCCAACTAATAGCGACCCTATAGGACAGAGCAGAACGGTGCCATAGGGTTTCCAAGGAGAGGCCAGTGGATTCGAACTGCTGACCTTTTGGTTAGCAGTGCCACCAGGACTCCTTCTAATCTGGAGTGGAGTGCAAAAACAGCTCTCTCTGGTTCTAAGCATGCCCTTTTTTCCTCCCTTCTTCTGTCCTTTCCTCTCTCCTTCCCTCCCTCCCTTCTTCTCTTCCTTCTTTCCTGCCTTCCACAAAGACATCTCAAATGCGTATTGAGTGCCACATGCCCTGTAGACTTTCTCTGGCCCAGTGCTCCTCAGCAGAGAATGGCGGCATGGGTTCTGCCGCGTAGTAACAGGTAGCAGGTATTCCAGGCGCACATGTTCTCCAAACCTCTTGGCCCTTTCTTTATATTCTGTCCCCACTTACTACTCACCGTTGCTCTCTTTTCCACTAAACTTGGTCAGGCATCTCTGAACCTTCCAGGATTCTGCCCATGTTTCATTTCTTAGTCTGGAACACACTTCTGTCCTTTTCTGCCTCTCTCCTTCCTCAACACTCCTTTCTAGCTATTGAACCCTTTCAGTACTTTGGTTGATGCAGCACTACTCTCCTGGCACGTAGCAGGTGTTCAGAAAACATTTGCAGAATCAATCAATGAATAAAGTCACTGGGCAAGTTTAGAACCTCTCCAAACCTTCCTGTTCTTCCAACAGAAGAACAAATGGGAGAAAAGGCATTCATTCAGTGGAGTTGGAGACACACTAATTTCATTTAGACTCACAGATCTGCAAAGGTCTGGAAACCTTCTAAGTTCATGAGGTTGGTGGAGAAGCACTTGCCCAGGGCACCTGCTAGTTCATAGTAGAGTTAGGACTAGAAGGAAGAGTTTGTCTGAGACTGTGCCGTCCAATACAGTAGCCACTAGCCACATGTGGCTATATAATTTTTAATAACTGATTTTATTTGTTGTTGTTGTTGAAAATATACACAGCAAAACATACCAATTCAACAATTTCTGCATGTACAATTCAGTGACATTGAGTACGTTCTTCAAGTTAGGCAAACATTTTCACCCGCCTTCTCCGAATTGTTCCTCCCCCATTAGCATAAACTCACTTCCCCCTAGGGTTTTTATCAGTCTTTCAAGTTGTTGTCATTTTGATCCCATATAGACAGTTCTTAAAAGAGCACAATGCTCAAGGCAGACAGTCTTCACCAATTAAGCTAAACTATTGTTTTGTTTAAAGAAGACCTTAGGGGATATTTTTGGTTTAAGGTTTAAAGATTACTTCAGGCCAATAGTTTCAGGGGTTCATCCAACTTCAACAGCTTCAGAAAGTCTAGATTCCCTGAGAATTCAAAATTCTGTTCTGCATTTTTTCCCCTTTTGATCAGGACTCGCCTATAGAACCTTAGATCAAAAGGTTCGGTACTGGTAGCTGGGCACCATCCAGTTCTGGTCTCATGGCAAAGGTGGCAGTTGTTTGATTAATTAAAATGAAATACTATTAAAAGCTCAGTTCCTCAGTCATGCTAGCCACATTTCAAGTGCTCAACAGCCCCACGTGGCTAGTGGCTGCTATGTCAGACAGTGTAGATACAAAACATTTCCATCATCACAGAAATTTCTATTAGATAGCTCTGGCCTAGACCTTTCCGAGTAATGAGGGTATGTTGATTTTGATGACTAAATCATAATCCCCCAGTATATACACCAAGAAACTGAAGTTCAGAGGCGTTAAGTAACTTGACCACAGTTAGAGCATGGTTAGCCACGATCTGAATTCGATTCCCACACTGCCTCCTCCCTCACCATAGCTATCGACAATTTCCAAAGTCTTCTCAGGCACATCACCCCATTGGATGAAACAGAAATTACAGTAACCATTTTACATTTAAATCAAGGCATTTTGAACGTTTGAAAACCTCTTCCCCACACTTCATCCACTTCTGGTGAGACAGAGGAAGGAAGGAAAAGCAGAGAGGGGTTGAATGACTTGCCTGGGGAGGCACAGCAAATTGGAGGAGCTGAAAAAGGGCTGAAGACAGCCTTGCTGCCACAGGTGTGTGGAGCTATGCCATCTGCACTCAGCAGGTGTGTGGAGCTATCCGTCTGCCCTCCCACATGTGCCTGATAGGCTCCCCAGGTTGGGAGAGGGCAGTAATCCTCAAGTTGGAAATAAAGACCTGGATAGCTGAACCTCCTTCGTGCTCCACACACAATTCCAGGCCCAGCAGGGCCAGGACCCCTCACTGCTGAATCAAGAGCTGGTATTTGAACACTGAGATTCCTGGGAAGGGTGAGAAGGGTGGATCCTGCATATTTCTCTAGCCTCCCACCCCCTGTCTCTGAGCTGGGAGAGATGAGACTTTGACCAAACAGATGATCTCTGGGATAATACATATAAATCAATTAGCACAGCACCTGGCACATAGTAGGTGGCCAATTAAGGTTTGTTATTATTGTTGTTGTTATTGTTATTATCATATTCCCTGATTCTTGAATTCCGCATGCATCAATGACAAACAGTTGGCCAAAACTTGACCTTTGGGTGTCTAAGTTAAGCACTGTAGTAATTTATTGAATATAATAATTTTTTTTTTTTAATGAAAACATCCAAATGTTTAAACTTTATGTAACTCTAAAAGCATTGTTCAAGCTAAAAAAGGCTTGATGACCAAACGCAATAACATCATCCACAGCTGAGTCTTGGGCTGCAGGGAGGAAATGCGATGAAGGTGGGAACACAAATGATAAATTAGATAAAATTTATTGTATCAAGATTAATTGTACTAAAGTTGATATCTATACTGTGGGTATGTGAGAGAACATCCATGTTTTTAGGAAACCCCTAGGGAAGTATCCAGAGGTATGCAGCTTGAGATATGTAACTTACCCTCCAGTGGCTTAGAAACCAGTTGTGTGTGTGTCTGCGTGTTTGTGTGTGTGTGCGTGTGTGTGAGAGAGAGAGAGAGAGAGAAGCACACACGAGAAAGCACATGGGGTAAAAATGTTAACAGCAGGTGAATGTAGGCAAAGGGTGTACTTTGTACTGTTTTTATTTTTGTGACGTCTGCAAATTTGAAATTATTTCCAAATAAAAAGTTAAAAATGGAAACACCGTCCCTTTGTCAGAATTACATTTTTTGTATTAAATTAAAAAGATGAGTATGGGAAACATGCTCATATTGGAGATAAAAATAGGAGATTTCCTTATCCACCTTGAAACCAACAAAAAGAAGACAAAGCTCTGATCTGTAATGAGGAAAGTGGGTGATTTCTTTGTTGGGTTTTTGTTTTTTTGGTTTTTGGTAGTGTTCGTGTGACTCTCAGAAAAATGAGATTTCATCAGAAAACTTCGGAAGGTTATTAAGCACAGCATGCTTGATAGTTCTAGACACTTCTACACTAGGAAGCATCCTTTGAAGTAGTTTAGTATTTCAGAGCTTTACATGTTAATTGTATGCAAAGAAATAAAACACTTAAGTAAGCTTCAATCTAAAGAGATTTGCATAAAGGATTAGGACCCACTGGCCCTCCAAAGTACTCTCCCATCTGAAAACAGTTGCGCTGTGCTCTCAGATCCCCCAAATTTCTTTGTGTCCTCATTGAAGTCCGATTTAATCCTGCTTTCTTCATTGGCACCTTCTCTCTAAACCTCCCAGGCCCTCACTCTGAGAGCTCGGGATCATTCTCCTTCCAAGTTGAGGGGGGGTTTCCCTTCATTAATTTCTCTAAGAAGATTACCCAGTGCTTGTTTGTTGTTGTTGTTGAAGCAACTAATTTCCCTAAAGCTCTTTGTTTTTCCAACTGGTTTACACTTTAATGCCCTTGATTGAATTTTAACAATGAGGGATCAACTTGACCAACCAACTCTCTTTAGGAAGAAAAAAAAAAAAAACTCAAAAAAGCAAGAACTTAGTGCAAAATATTTTCACCATAGGCCTGCTTTAAAAATATATATTCAGCCATTTAGACAGTTTTCAAAGAGATGTGTCCTAATTAGCATATCATTCAGGCCTTGTTTCCTTTCTAAAGTCAAGGTGACCTTCACAGAGATGAACGTCTCTAATTACAAGAGCTGAGGCAATGGGAAAAAGAGCACCCCACAACACCCTGTCAAGTTAGCGGGCTTTGAAAAATTTGGCTTATGTTTCCTCATTCTTTCTTTCTAATGTTTCTTGGATGTTTCTTAATGTTTCTTAATGTTTCTTCTAAGGATGAAACAGGATGGCAGATCCTTCCTAGGAACTGCAATATCTAGCTTTCCAACACGATGAAACATTTTAGCATGATCTTTTCCGGAAATCCATTTTTACCAGGATAATTGTGTAGAAGCTAAGTGGTAACCCCCTTCACTCTGATTCACAGGCATTTCAACATTTGTGCCAGTTAATTACCATAATTGGTTTGTTTAATTAGCATGAGGAACGCTGGCGCTTTCACACAGGGATGCCTCTATTTACTTGGAGATGTCCTCACTGTCACACAACCCAAGGACACCAGCCTAGCTATTGAGGACTGAGGTTTGGCTTCAAGTCTCTGGGGAGTTTCCCCTGCCTTAAGCACCTTGAAGATTGACCCTTGAACTTTCTAAGCCTAAAATGCTATTGATATTCTGTACTTTGTCAGAAGAAAGGGGTGGAAGGGGGAAAGGGCACCCTGTGGGAGGGTGGAGCTCAGCATGGCGACTACTTCTTCAAATCATCCGGCTCACCTTTTCAGAGAAGCAGGGTGCCTAGGAGCCAAGTCTGAAGGAGGGACCTGGAGGGCCCAGTAGAAAATGAATGGCCAAATCATAAATTCCAGGAACAATTACCTACTGCCTGGAACAATGAAAAAAAGAAGACCAAAGAAGTACTGATGCATTTGAATTGTGTGTTGGCGAAGAATACTAAGTATACCGTGGACTGCCAGTAAACAAACAAAGCAGTCTTAAAAGAAATACAACCAGAATGCTCCGTAGAAACGAGGATGGCAAGACTTCGTCTTACTTATTTTGAAAAAGTCATTAGGAAAGACCAATCACAAGAAAAGGACATCCTGTTTGGTAAAGCAGAGGGTCAGTGAAGATGAGGGAAGCCCTCAGCGAGATGGATGGACACAGCAGCCTCAACAGTGGGCTCAGACATATTAAAGATGGTGGAGATGGTACAAGACGCAGCAATGATTCCTTCTGTTAGACACAAGGTCACCGTGAGTTGGAGCTGACTCGAGGGTGACTAACACCAACAACTATGTGCAGAATAACCTACTAAAGGGTGCATCACCCACTGGGAGAGATTCGAAATGAAGAATCCACATCTCCTGGCACAAGACCCAGCATCAAGCCTCGCCATGGGGGAGAACGCAGGAAAAGTTGTAATCAGAGAATCCAGTGACAAACATGCAGGTTTGTGCTCTGTTAATGTCAAGATTTAATTGCAGTACTTGAAGGGTAAAGACCCGTTAAGAGGATTTTATAATTTTGTGACTGCTCGGCTCTACATTGGAATGAATTTTAGATTAGGTTCATCTTTAAGACATTGGAAATGTGTAGAAGAAGGGATACGTTTAACCACTCAGACAAAAGGAAGCCTGCATTCCAAAGGTGAAATAGCATAGATTCCAAATGGGTGATGTTTGGCTTGTCATAAAATATTACGAAGGAGGAGGCAAAATTGTTCAGAATTCTGAACCGCTGAAATGTGAATCGGGCAGAGAGCAGCTTCTTGGGTCTCAACAAGGCAGAGTCTGAAAACACATATATTTAAAAAGCGCCTTGACACAAACAGCTTCAAGGATCTCTGGAAGAATTACCTCAATTTGGAATTTGTTTGTAGTAATTCTGACTAATAAAGGAACTGAGAACATTCAGTTTAGGGTGTTTCTGTCCCTCTGGGTGGGATAGAAATCACACACAGATATTTTAATTGTGTTTTAGAATTTTATTTACTATTATTATTTCTTCAAAGAAATCCACCATCCTAATATTAGCTCCCATGTAACCTGGCTGAAGGTTCATAGCCAAACAATAACCTATTGTACACAACCATATAATTTGATGAAAGTGAATGCATTTGATCTTTCAAAATCTGCACTGGCACCCAGCTATTGATCTGACATTTATCCAGGCGTGTCTTCTTGTCCAAGTGTCTTAATAATCTGTTTTTAAAGTAGGATTCTTCTTTGAGACTATCTGAATTTGACCCCTATACTTCCTGCAACCTATAGTAATGTTGGACTAATATAGCCAGGAGGTAAGCTAGCATATGCCTGGTTTGATGGGGAAGTGCAAAGGGCTGGGGAATCATTATTTGACAACGATCGCAACTTGAGAAAGAGTTTCTGTGTACTGGAGCTGTAATGAAAGTTTACAAGAAGCGTTTAATTAGATCTCAGTGCATTTTAAAACATGTATGTTGAGGGCTGTGCAAACCAGTAGCTGCACTGTGTGTGGGTACCAGAAATTTCTTATTTGGGCAACAGAAGGCACCTCCATCACGGATGCTACTCTTAGTATTATCCGGTGATGAGTAAGTGATTGCCGCCAGAGTCTTCTCGCAGCCTCCTCCCCCTTGTCAACACCATCACTCTCAGCTCCCCACCTTTCTGCTGTCTCGGCCACCATCAGAATGCTGCTCCTTCTGGAATCATCCCCGTTGTTATCAACCTGAGCAAACTCAATGTGAAAAGGAACCACTAATAGGACAGCGTTTGACATCACATCTTGAACCAGAATAAGCAAATAGGCAAGTGGAATCTTCAGGGTCAAGCTTTCAAGTCATTTTTCTGACCCAGGAAATCATTTTCGGTGACAGTGATGACAAAGGCTGAACACGGGGCGCTGTATAAATACATCTATGAATGTCGCATTACAAACACTCAAGGGCATCGTCTGCCCAGGGCACTCCCACCGAGACACCTCCGGTTTGGCAAATATATACCCTGCTGGGAAAAAAACAAAAACAAAAAAAATTGAAAAGGACTAGCCTGTTAAGTTGCTAACGTTATGCTTAAGAGTGTAACAGTGCCCGCTTAACAGGGCGGTTAATAAGGCGATGACACCTTTGGGTTGTCCTGCTATCGCTGGGAGCAGACAATGGCTGGTGACAATAGTTCCCTAGTCTGGCTGCGTGTTGGATTCACCTGGGCAGCTTAAACAAATCTCCATTCTCACGCCACACCCCCAAGCAATTAAGTCAGAATTCCTGGAACTGAAGCCACTCCCAAAGTCCGCCTTACAGCCAAATATTAGACAGGCCTATAAAACAAACAATAATATCCATGAGGAACGTGCTCCTTAGATCAATCAAATATATGAGACCAAATGGGCAACACCTGCCCAAAGGCAAAGATGAGAAGGTAGGAAGGGACAGGAAAACCAGGACGAATAGAAATGGGGAACCCGGGGTGGAAACGGGGAGAGTGCAGACACATTACAATGATTGCAACCGATATGAGGGAACTATTTTTGAATGAGAAACTAATTTGCTCTGTAAACTGTTACCTACAGCACAACAAAATGCTAAAAAAAAAAAAAAAAATCAGAATTCCTGGGGTTACATAAAATGCAGGCATCAGAATATTTAAAATTTCAACACGCAGCCAAGTAAGTTGGAACACCAGTGGTTTAAGACACACAGTGAAATAGGATGCTGGTTATTGTTGTTATTAGTTGCCATGGAATCATTTCTGACTTATGACGATCCCATGTGTTACAGAGTAGAACTGTGCTCCATAGGGTTTTCAATGGCTGTGATCTTAACAGAAGCAGGTCACCAGGCCTATCTTCCGTGGTACCGCTGGGTGGGTTTGAACCGCCAACCTGTGAGTTAGCAGTCGAGCCCAAATGTTAGGGCTAGCTAGGCACCTTAAGACGTTGGAGGGAACACTTTTATCTTTTTTAATAACTTGAAGTTTTGATGTCTATCCTGTAGCTCTCGAGTAACTGATAATAATAATAATCAGTTAAAGATGTCAACATTTAATAGCCTCATTACACAAATATTGCTGGGGACCTGACACACTTGCCCAAAGCCTCCAGCTTCCCACACAGCATGTTTGTGTTCTCCGCAGTGGGCCCGCCCCTCCCTCATCCCCTCCCTCTGTTGAGCTCTCTGGCACGTGGGGCTGCCCTTTATCTCATATTTAAAACACAAGCAATGACTGAAATTCATTTTCAATTTATTTTCCAATCATATGAAAGGAAGGGGGAGAAAGATTATCCTATTGAATCTTCTCCTGGCCGGTAAAAGGTTGGTAAGTCTTGTTGGAGATGTGCAGCAGAAAGCTTCAGGGCCAGTCTATAGGGAACGCAGATAATCGAATAAACTAATCTTGGCTGTGAAGATTAGCTCCCAGTGGCTGCGGGGGAACCGGGTGAGGCAGAATGCAAATAGCAGAGAATTCTAGTGCTCAAGGCAGTTAGGAATGACTGCCCCCACCCCCCACCCCCACACCTCTGGCCCCAGCACCAGCCCCTCTCTCCCAGTTTTCAAATTTGAGATACTTTGTGGAAATGCAGCCGTGCCCTTTTGCATGCTGAGCAGAGTCCAGCCCCAGGCCTGGAGCTGTGGGACAGATGGGATGCTTTTCTGGGCTTTTCTAAAGGGGCAGGGACTCCTGCCCTGGGAACTCAGCCTTCCCTAGCTGCAGGGAGCCCAGGCTCTGAGCATGCTGGAGGTAAATACTACCTGAGGATCTGGTTCAAATGAGCCCTTGACAGTGGGTAAACTGCCGGACTTTATGAGCAGAGCCTTTCAAACAGCCTTTGATTCCTTTTGCCAAGACACACAGGCCGTGGTGAGGGGGTGGACGCAATTGTGTCTGAGCACAGCTCAGAGGAACATGTTCTGGCCATCCTGAGGATTTAGAATAAAACCTCAGCCTGGAGGGTGGGAGGAGGTGCTCTTCAAGGGTTCTTTGGGTCTGGAGAGGGATTCCTGCCCCCTGGGAGGGCTGTCTCCCTGTTTGCTCGGTTTGGGGGAATGGATCTGAACGTTCATCCCCTGGGATCTGCCGGCTCCTGCAAGCCCCCAGCTCCAGGGGTGGGGGCTCCAGGGCCTTACCCTGACAGGAGAGGCAGTGGGAAGTGACAGCAAGGTCCCTAGAGGGGCTGCTGAGGCCCCTTCCCTTCCCTAGTGCTGAGCCAGGCAGAGCCAATTCTTTCATCCACAAATTAAATGAGAATGCACGCAGGCGCGAGAACAGCCACATCTCTAAAAGAATCCGCTTCTCCTCGCCCTCCCCACCCCAAAGTCTCTCTGTCTCTCTGGCCTGAAGATCAGGAGACTCTGAGGTGGCCTCTGAATTTCACTCCTGGCTTTCTAGAATCTATTCTCCACCAGCAGCCTGAAGGGGCTTTTCACAAGATGCTGATGAGCTTATGTGCTTCTTTACTCGGCGGGCATTGCTTTTAGGATGATGTCCAACGTCTTCAGTAAATGCCCTGTGCCTGGGACAGGAGAGCAAAGTGCTTAGAAAGGCCACCTGTGGAGGCCACACAAACTGGGACTCGATCCTGGAGGCCCTGCACAGTGCAAATGGCTAAGTGCGCTGCTACTAGCCAAAAGGTTGGTGGTTCAAATCCATCCAGAGACGCCTCAGTAGAAGGAAAGGCCTGGAGATCTACTCAAAGCCCTATAGTTCTACTCTGACCCACATGGGGTCGCCATAAGTCAGAGTCAACTCAATGGCAACTTTTTTTTTTTTTTTTGGTTTTGTGCAGACTAGCGGTGTGACCTTTGGCAGGTCGTGTAAATCCCAAGTCTCTGTCGCATTATCTAAACAATGGGGAGGAGGGTGGCAGTACTGACAATACAGGGTTTTTGTGAGGCCTTGGTGGGTCAGATAGGCTTAGAAGAGTGCCGGCACCTGACATGCCTGCTCTTATTATCCTCTGGCATCTTCCCCAGCCACTCTTTCCCGAGCTTTCTATTCTTCAGCCACACTGGCTCCAATGTGCCACACTGCGCCCTGCCTCAGAGTCTTTGCATATGCTGTTCCCTCCTCCATGCCTTGCCCTTCCCCAGCTAGAGAAACGACCTTGAAGTTACTGACTTCCAGCCCGTTCTCCATCTAATGGTGGCAGCCCCATTGTCTTCCCCATCATTCACCTTGGTCTATACTGAAATACGGATAGGATCCTTGTCTTCCCTGCCCCCAAATGAAGAGTGACTCTGTCCCTTCCCAGAGGCCCCAAAGCCACCAGTGATGAGTTTGGCTCAGTCTGTGGCAAGGATCATAGCAGGCTGGCAATAGGTAGTCTCTGGAGAGTGACCTAGGAAGTCCCAACATTTCAACAGCTCCAGAGGAGCAAGTTCTTGGGAGAAAGCGGGACATGTGAAAGGTGCAGAAGCATTTGAATCCAACAAAGGGCCCCGCATGGGGCTGTTGACTACTAGTCTCTGCTCGCTGAGAAAATCCTGTGCGTACCAGGCTTTGGTCAGGGTGCTCTAGCTGTATAGCCTCAGAAGAACTTTACAAGGCAGTAATTATTATCCCCTTTTCATGGATAAGGAGTCCCTGGGTGGTGTAAATGGTTAATGTGCTCGGCTGTTAACTGAAAGGTAGGAGGTTCGAATTCACCCAGAGGCATCTTGAAAGACAGCCCTGGTGATCTACTTCTGAAAAATCAGTGGGTAACTGTTTTGTTTTTAAACTGATTTTTTGTAGTAGACTGAAAGGGCTCAGAGAGGCTAAGTGACTTGCCCAGGGTCACACAGCAGAGCTGAGACTAGAACCCAGGTTTTCTGACGGTGTAGCCTATCTTCTTAAGCATCACTCTATATTGCTTCCCATGCTAGAGTATGGTCCTGCTAGGATGCCCTGTCCTTCATGGCTGAGCTAGAAGACACAGCGTCAAATGCAAAGTTTTGTCTTTTAACCATAGGGACTCTCAGTCTTTGGTGTTTCAGTGAAAAAATAAAACCCAACAATTTCTTTTTCACTGCAGCCTTTCTTTCAAGTCTCAACTCAAACAGCACCTCGTCCAGGAAGCCCCCTCCCCAGACCCCCTTCCCCACTTCCCCAAGGCGAGGCACTCTCTGTATCCTGCCTGCCCCCAAGGTACTTGAGCTGCCTCCCTTTGGCAGTGCTTCCCCCATTCTGACCTGGGACATGAGTGCTCACTACCTGAGCCCCCGGATGGTAGGAACTGTTTTGGTTCCCTCTTCTCCCAACTTTTGCTGAAGGTCTGGGTCCATGGAGATTGTCTGCAGTCCAAAATCAAATAGCCGAGTGTTCGCCCTCCCATCTCCGTAACAGCTGCCAAGGTAGCAGGTATATGCTTCATAGGCCCCAGTCTCAGATGTATGAAAGTGGACCTTCAGTTCTTTATAACTCAGTAAAACTTTGCTTTCCAGCCCAGATTCTACTCAAGAATAGAAAACTTGACTTAATAAACAGAGATAAATCCACTTCTGATTTTTTCACCCTAAGTTTCTTTTGGATAAATAGTCAAGGCAAATGCGGGGTCTCCCCTACCTCCTCCCCTTCTTGTCAAGGCTGATTTGAGTTCTGGGGCCTGGAAGCAGCCTTGCCAATCACCCTGGCATCCTGGGAGAGACCTCTGGTCCACCCTTATCAGTAGTGGTCCATGCTGGTCTTGCCGTTGGCCAGGGGTCATGGGCAGCCAAGCCTGCAGGCCCCCACGGAGATGAGCCTGTTTCACCATGGCCTGCCCACAGAGAGATGTGGTAACTGTTTAAACAAAGCTGGAGATTCTGCCCTCTCAAAGAATACATGCCTGAGAGTGGGTGTAAGATGGGAGCTAGGAATCTGTTTTTAACTCAGCACATCTTTTTCTTGTATGTTTTCAAGACTATGAACTTGTATATTTTTGGTATAACTTTGCCTCTAAACAAAAGGCAATTGCTTCCTCGGACGCTCAAGCCAAGTGACTGGTGATCTTTCCCAATACCTAGTACATTCAGAAACTTCTCTAAACTTCCATTCTTATTGCTACCTGCTCCTCCTTGGCATCTTTGCAATAAGGCTCTGTTTCCACATTATTAAGTACTTACAATGAGTCAGGCCCTGTACTGGGCACTGAACATACATAGTCATTCAATTCTCAGTAACCCTGTGAAAAATGTCCAATCATTATCCCCTCATTTTACAGGTTGGGGAACTGAGGATTGCTGAGAAAGGTTGAGTATTACATCCAAGGTCCACAGATGGCATGTGGCCCCTTTGCTCTATTAGGCCACTCTTCTCAAGGCCACGCATGACTTCCTATTTATCCCATCTGACGACCTCTCTCTCCTGTTAGACCAGTGGTTCTCAAAACTTGACACTGGAATCCCCTGGGAGCTCTTAAACATCCTGGGAGCCCAGGATGTACCCCCAGGGATTCTGATTTAGTTGATCTGAGGTGGGACCCGCACATTAGTCTAATTTTAAAGCTCACCAAGGGATGCTAAAGTGCAGCTGAGGTTGAAAACCACTATTTTAGTCTCAGCTTCCTAAGGCTGTGTCTCCTTCACCTCCCTGATGCCTAAAGTGCCTGGCAAGTTCCCTGGCACTGAGTCCCCGCTCAGCAACTCTTCAGATGCAGGCATGCATAGCTTTCTTCTTGGAAAACACCTTTTTAAATTTGTGTTTCAGATATGCTGCCCCTGCATCCTGATGCTTCTGGACTTGTTTCCCACGCTCACCCCCCGTCTTCAGCTCCCACAGCAGGTCCTCAGACAGAGGACCTCTTCACCACGACTTCTCTGCAAGGCTGGGCTTGGGGATGGAGCTGACATCAGTTATAGGACATCTCCTGCTGGGGTGGGACAAGGGAAGCAATGATGCCTGATTTCAACCAAACAGTACTGGCTAGGAAATGATCCCTGGGTGACAGGATGTGGTCAGACAGATGGGTGGGCACAGGGCCAGATTAAGGCATGTGAGGGTCCTAAACACTGATAATCTGCTCACTCACGCATTGGAATGGGATATGTGAGTTATATATATCTATATACTTGTATATATGTGTGGGTGTGTGCGTGTGTCTTAGCTATCCACAATGTAACTTCTTTTTAAATGTGACTATAATATTAGCAATTGAACACAAAAGCGGTGTATGCCACTTTAGCAGAATAAAATGAACTGGATTATAAAAATTTTAGTGGATGCAGGGTACTAAGATTTTTACTATATACCATATTTTCTACAAAAAGAATATTCACATATTCTACAACAAAGTAAATGAGTCAGTGAACTTAGTTGTTGCAACAGTCAATGTAAAATTCTGTTTGATCTTCCACAATGAAAGATTGACTTTCACCAATTTTGCTTTAAAGGCTCATACTTCAATTTTGATGCTGTTTTATAATGAATGCTATAATTATAAATGAACAAATGAAAAGATGTCATAAAAGAAAATTTAATGATCAGAAAACAAATATTACAACAAATTACTATTTTAGTTTTAGATACATCTTTCATCTCTAACAAGTTATAATTAAAAACTTTTCTTTCTATTCTTTTCTCTTACAAATTCTTCAACGATTTCATCACAATTTAGCTACCAAACAATATCTACCTCCATACATAATAAGGATAATGAATTGAGTCTTTCTTGAATCATTGTACACTAAGGGTTTTTGAGTCTCTTAGGGACGAAAATGAGCTATCTGTTGTGCAATTTGTAATCATTAAATTTAGGAATATACATAAAGTAATTTCAACATTGGAAAATATGCATTGTGTTTTATCGTCTATTATGAAATCATACATGCCTACATGAGTAAAATTTGTCTCTCCTGAATCTGTAAACTTAGTTCTCACAGAAGAATGAAATTGAAAAAGTTCTCCCTAAAGGTTTGTATTTAAGCCATCAGGATAAGCCTGCACTAATTTCTTGGATGCCTTCATTCATTCTTCATCAAGTATATCCACATTGTTTAAGAAGGAAAATCTATTTGAAAGAACTTCATACACTTTCACCCTTCTTTTCATGCAAGATTCAAGTGTCCATGATGGTGGAGTGTGCAGTTATTTGAAATTGATCTCTGGCACTCAGTGATACTTCTGGAGCACTTCTGTCATTTACTTGTTTCTTTCTGATGCTTCCGCAACAGCGAACTGCTTGATAATCAGTATTTGGCAGTATTTTGTTGTGTTTTCAAAATCTTCTCTTAAATTATGTAAATACCCTGTTAATGACTAGTAGAGATCTGTGCATGTCTTCAAATTTACTTCTGAATCTTGGAGAGTTTGACTCATCCATTGAAAATACTGCAATATGTTATTCTACATTACCAACATGAATACGTACTCTAGTGTCTGCCTTTTTTTTTTGGTGATGTTTTCAGCTTCTCTTTTGGCATCTCCTTTTTGTGCCTGGTCTTCAGCAATATTTTCTAAGGCATCTAGAATCTGAGTGTACGATTCCAGGGTTGCACTCATTGCTACAGCATGTGCTTCCCAATGTATATTAGAAAGACATTTTCACACTTGATCATTGCTTAAATATGTTTTAAGAACAGCCCACCAGTGAGTAAAGGTGGCAAAATATGTGGAGTAACTGAACAGTAGGAAAAAAAAAAAATCAACTGCTTCCACACAACAATCTCCTGTGCAAGATTAAGTGAATGCACAGCACATAGTATGAAAATGGCATATTTATTATGTTCTAAAATGTTATGTTGCATGCCTTTATAATGCCCTGAGATACTGGCAGCATTGTCATAGGACTGGCCTTGCACTTAGAAAAATCAATTTTGCAAACTTCATATAAATAGTGAAGTACTTGATTTGCAATTTCTCCACCAGTATGACTTTTTAAGCTAGTAAACGTGATAAATCACTTGACAGATTTTCCATCTATCGTAGATACGTATCTTAAAACAATGCTTAGCTGATCTGTGTGAGAAAGACCAGGAGTGGAATCTACAGAAAAACTGAAATATCGAGCTATACTTATTTCACCGAAAATAGTTGATGAAACTCTATTACTTATTAAGTGTATTAGTTCTTCACACATTGTGTTAGACATATACGATGGGTTGCCCTTTCCTGTGTTACCATATTTTCAGATGTGACCTGCTAAAAATGGATCAAAGTGAGCAACACGTGCAAATAAATTCCCAAATTTTCCATTTTGTGGGGACTCAAACACTTCATTTTTTCCTCTAAAAGATAGTCCACGTTCAGTGATTGTTATAATGACAGCAACAGTGCCTTGCAAAACAGCTTTCCAATACTGATGTTCTTCATTAATTTGTATTTCTAACTCATGAATTAGGCCAAAACTATGTCTTCGGTTTAAATGTGACAACATACAATCTCTGTGAATTGAACTGTTTTCATGTTTATCAGTCATATGCAAGTTGCACCAATTACTAAACCCATCCATAGCAAATCAAGAATTAAATGATTTAGGACTGAATAGTTAGCAAACAAAGCAATATACAGAGCCAACTGATGCAGAATACAGTAGCCACTACCTCTTATAATTTTCACCATTAGCTTTGTACCCTAGAAATATATCCTGGGTATAGAACCTTGTTTGTTACCATCCAGAAATTTTTTATATGAATTTTGAAATGGTCCACTGTGATGTTGTCAATCACTTGGCCCTCTTTCAATCCAATAATTTACATCATTAGAAGAAAAATTATTCCACAAAGCAGGATCTGTATTTCTGCTATTTATGGGGCCTGCAGATGTGACAATTTCAGATTCTAAAATAGTTCCCCTTTCTACACCATTATTAATTTTTTTACTACAGCAAGGAATGGATGTAGAATTTGGAATTTATATTCATATTGTTATTAGTAACTTCAGCACTAGCAGTACTAGTAAAACGATTTGTACCCAATAAACTTGAGTGTTCAATGGAAGACGTCTCTTCCGATTCATTACATCTTAAAAAGGAAGTTAATTTTGGAATTGCCTTTTCTTTTTATCTTCTGCAAGCTTTTGCTTTTGTACTCCACTTAGTTGTTACTGTTTCAATTTATCTGAATATAAAATTAAATCAATTGTTAAATTTGGTTCTACCATAGCAAATAAATTTGAATAGTCGAAAATAAATAAAATCTATAAAACAAGCAAAATTTACATTCGAATTTGGACATTAACACAAAAATTTATACTTGAAAATCAGTAAGTAAAAAAATTGATTTGAAGCATGTAATTTTATTCTTCAGGTCTGAGATAGTCAAAAGAAATACTACTTACAAGGCAGTCGGAAACAATTTCATGCATTTGTCGTATGATGTTTGTTGGTGGGCCCTTTGCAGATCTCCAGGAGTGTTTTTCATCTTGAAATAATACTTAAAAACTTGCACACTCACTTTCCATCCTATGATGCTGCGTCTTCACAGTTCATTGGACTAGTGCTGATATCTGATGGGGCACGAGCAATTGCAAAGAGCATGATACAAATACAAGGGTATGCTCAATCTGAAGATGTGTTTTGATTTACTTTGTGCAGGACAAGATACATCACGAGTTAGGTGATTATAGTGCCACTGGCATGTTCTTATGTGGTCGATGAGAGACAACTGAACCTGAGGTTATATCTGATCAGTCCAAAACGAAAAGGCAAATATGATTGTTATCATATACAAAATTTACAAAATGTTATCAATTTCATGCAGTGCCCTGCCGGTTCCCTTCCACTGTGGTGCTCACTTTTTCTTGTGTCCTGTCTGCTTGGCATTTACGGGTCTTTGCTTTGTACAACTGGTGCCCCTCTTTTGTTGATGCCCTAAGCACACCCTTACCTTGCTTATTGAATAATTCATCCCTGGTAGGGCAGCTGAGAAAAGAGGGGATCTACTTTTGATTGAGGAGGCCAGCACAGACACCTCATGATGCCCACAGATGTATCCCCTGCCTTCCCCGACCATGCCCACCTGCCTTAACACTTATTACAGATGCTCGTTACACTGGTCTCCAGGGGACCCCAGCCCCAAACAACAGCTCAGAGACAAGTGGCCTTCCTTCTGTTGCAGGGTTTCTGGTCAGGAATTCAAAACAATGAGGACTCCAAGTTCACCAGTGCTGACTGGCAATGCTCTCTGAGAAACCCAACAGATGGGCTCTAATTGCAGACCTGTTGTGGGGACATTGTTAACAAACGCACAAGTAGCAGTATACAGAGCTTTTTGGAACTGAATGCAACTTGGCAGCTGGGGACAGCAGTCTAATTACCAACATCTGAGTTTCTTGTTTAATGAAGGGCACTGTGGAAAATGGCCATGCTTGCAGCAGCCGGGATTGAGAAAGATGCCAGGGCTCTCTACGAAGTGCCTATGCACACCCGTGGTGGCCAGGTGCCTCCATGACATCCAGGACAGGATTTTGGGAGAGAGGATGGAATTCTTGGGACCTTCAGGTATCAACTGCAGATGGTATATTTGTTCATCATATTCTTTAGGTTTTTCTTCTTAAATCTTCAAGTGAAGTTGACACACCAGGAAAATGTACCATGTTTAGCTTGTGACTTCCTGTATCTCCTTGCACAACGCTATTTTAACCTCAAAATACCCACACCCCAGTTTCATAATTCATGGATTTGCAATAATAATTGCTCAGGCTTATATAGAATTACTTTGTCCAAGTACTGTTTCAAGCGCTTTACCTGATAAGCTTATTTCATCCTTTATAACAACCTTAAGAGATGGATACCACTAATCTCCAATTTACAGATAAGGAAACTGAGGTATGGAGAGGTTAGGTAACCTCTTGGCGAGACCTCTGCTTCAGGTTAGATTATGGCCTCAAGCTGACTTGTTTGATATTAATAATTGTACTCGGGGAGGGGCTTGCTGAGTCCCAGGCACTGTGCTTTACAGACTGATCTTACTTATGGTAACCTCCCAATAACTACGAGGTGGGTACTATTGTTAGCTCTGCTTGAGACTTGAGGAAATTAAGGCTAGGAAAGATTAAGTAACTTGCTAAAGTCATAAAGTTAGTGTGCTAAAGTCATAAAGTTAGTGATATGCTGAGCTGGGATTCAAACTCAGGGTGCCTGATCTAAACGTCACTGTCCAGCTACTTGGAGAAAAAGGCCTGAAATGTAGCATCATATGAACTTCAGGAATGGGATTCTGGTTTTTTTTTTTAAGGCTATTGGTCATCTGGTCACAGTGCTCATTTAAGAGGGTCCATAGAAGAAGCTTCTCCTGGGCTTCAAGACCAGGGAAAGGTGAATCATCTTCGGAGGGATCCAAATGTTTTTACTATATGGACACAATGAAACTTATGAACTCACCCTCCTATCCAGGAAACAGGTATCCTGAGGGGGATATGCAGATATACATGAAGCTTTCAAGGTTCTATCTCTTAGAATTGTTGTCAACCCACCCTGTAAGCATCTTCACACCCTCCAGCAGGGTCATTCTTCCTTGAAAAAAAAGCCACTGAAGCTTGGCTCCCAGGCTCCCCTGGGGTGTACTGCTAGATAAATTTGAGAAGCACTATTGTAAAGAATCATGCTTCCCATGTTTCCTCAGTTAGTAGCCTGCTCAGGGAGCAGGTACCCAAGACCTTCTGGATACATTTTGTGAACAATAGCCTTACCCGGAGCTTCTCCTCATTTCCCTTTTGATCTAATTTCTTTCTTCCTTATCGATATTTGTGGCAGATTGTATTTTCCAATATTGGCTACAACAATGTCTCTGATCCCACATGCTCTTTCAGAACCTTGTCATTCCCTCTTCCCTGAACCAGTGTGGGTCTTTGTAACTGCCTTGAGTAACAGAGTATGGCAGAATTGACACCATGTGACTCCTGAGGACAGGTAATTAAAGATGATATGGATTGGTTTCAGTTCCACTAAGATGGAAAATCACACTTCCCTCTTTCTCTCCCACTGAATACAGTGATGAAACCTGGACACAATACAAGCAGCAGCTATTTGAGGACTCTGAAAAGTAATAGTAACAGGCAGACAAGGGGAAAAGACCAGAATCTGAAGTATCACTAAACTAGAGTGAGTTCACAAAGAATGTTTCCTTCTGGTCTATCCACTGTAGGCCCTGAATACTGTCATAGTCATGGAAGTATATTGCAGAGTAGGGTAACTAAAGTGCTGCCTTCCTGAATAGAGAACTGAAAAGGGGATCCCTAGTGTACTGGAAAGTACCTGGGAGATAGTGAAGAAGGAAGAGCTCAGCTACCCCATAAAGTTGTATATGAATTCCTGGGCTCACCCTCAAGCTACATGTGTGTGATACCAAGTAGCATATCTAAGACTTTGAGAACTGGACTGACACATAAGACATCCAAGTGCCAAACTAGCCACTGGGTGATACACATGCAGGCCAGATCCAAATAGTACTGCAAAGCCTTCAAGATTTTAGCTGGCTTGGGAACAGTAGCCCACCAAAGATAGGTTGCAGCCTGAACTCAACAAGATCAATTGCCTGCTGGGAAAAAAAAATCAACACTCTCCATAGGTTTTGCATAAGACCTAGTGTTTCATAACATGGTATTCAAAATATCCACGATACCATCCAAAATTACTCAGCATACAAAGAACAAGGAAAATCTCAACTTGCATGGGAAACATCAATTATCAAACACCAAATCTGAGATAATACAGATGTTGGAATTATCTTTCAAAGCAGCTATTTTACAATGGTTCCAACAAGGAATTGTGAACACTTTTGAAATAAATGGAAACAGAGAAATTCAGCCAAAAAAAAAAAAAAAAAAGGTACAAAGAAGAATCAAATGGAAATTTTAGAACTGAAATGTATAATGACTGACATAAAAAACTCACTGGCTGGGTTTAATAGCAGGATGATGACGACAGAAGAGTCAGTGAGCATGAAAGACATAAATCTATAGATTCAAGAAGCTCAGTGAATTGCAACGAAAATAAACCCATAAAAATCATAACCAAACTACTGAAAACTAGATAAAAAAAAAAGTCTTTAAAGGAGCCAGAATAACGTGATACATACATTACCTATATAATAATGTGAATTACTGTGAACTTCTCACTAGAAATCATAGAGGCCAAAAAGAAATGGAATGGTATTTTTTAATAAGCTAAAAGAAAAGAACTGCCAGCCCAGATTTCTATAACCAGTAAAAATATATTTCAAGAGTAAGGGTGAGATAAACACCTCAAATGAAGAAAAACTAGGAGAATTCATTGCCAACAGGCTTGCTGTAAAAGAATTGCTAAAAAAAGTTTTGCAGACAGAAGGAAAATGATACTAGAAGTCATTTTGGAACATCAGGAATTAAGGAAGAGCAACAGAAATGGTAAATATCTGGGTAAATATAATAGACTCTTCTTCTTCTCTTAAGTTTTTTAAAATATGATTGAAAGCAAAAATGATAATATTGTCTGATGAAATTTTCAACATTAATGTTGAAAGTAAAAATTATCTTATCTGATGGAGTTTTCAACGTATGTAGGTATAATATATAAAACAACTATAACATAAAAGGATGTTGGGTAAAAGGATCTATATGATGGTAAGATTTCCACATTCCACTTAAAGTGGTACAATATTAATTCTAAATAGATTGTGAAAGTTAAAGATGCATCTAGTGAATCTCTAGAGTAACAAATAAATTTATACAAAGAGATATAGTAAAAAACAATAGATACATTAAATGGAATGCCAAAAGAATGCAAAAAAGAAGAAATAAATGAACAAAAAATAGAGATAAAAACATAAAATAACTAGGAAAATGGTAGACCAAAATTCAAACATCACTAATTACATTAAATATAAATGGTCTAAAAACAACAATTAAAAGACAGGGATTGCCAGAATAAATAAAAACATATGACCCAAGTATGTGCTGTCCACAATAAATTTACTTCAAAGATAATGATATAGGAAGGTTAAAGTAAAAAAATACAAAAGACGTGCCCTGCAAATTGAATCATGACGTAGGTTATATTAATATCAGAAAAGTATGCTTCAGAGCAAAGAAAATTGCCAGAGATAAAGAGTGACATTACATAATGATAAAAGGGTAAATTCACTAAGGAGACATAATGATCCTAAAAGTGTGTGCACCAAAAAACAGAGCTTCAAAATATATAAAGCAGAAACTATTAGAACTGAAAGGAGAAAAAGACAAATCCACAATTATAGTTGGAAATGTCAATATTTTTCTCTCAGTAAAAGACAGAACTGGTAGACAGAAAAATGTCAAGGATATAAAAAAACTGAAGAAAACCATCAACTGATTCTAAATTACATTTATAAAACACTCTGCCCAAAAATAACAAAATATGTATTCTACAAAATATGTTCTCCAACTATATGGAATTAAGCCAGAAATTGATAACAGAAACATAGCAGGAAAATTTCTAAACACTTGGAAATTAAACAACATGGTACTAAATAATCCATGGGTCAAAGAAGGAATCTCAGGGAAAATTTAAAAATATTTTGAACTGAGTAGAAATGAAAACACAATATATAAAAAATTTGTAAGATGTAGATAAAGTAGTGTTTAAAGGGAAATTCTATAGCATTAAATGCTTACATTAGAAGAGGAGAAATTTCTCAAATCAAGACTCTAATTTTCTATCTTAAGAAACTAGAAAAAGAAGAGCAAAATAAAACCAAAGCAAACAAAAAAGGAAATAATAAAGAGCAGAGATCAATGAAACACAAAAACAGAATAGAGAAAAATCAATGAAATGCAAAGTTCAATATTTGAAACCATCAAAAAATTATTAAACCTCTACAAAAACTGACAAAAATAAAAATATAGATGTTACTGATGACAAATATCTAGAATGAAAAAGGGACTACCAGATATTTAATCATAGACATTAAATGGATGGTAAGAGAATACTATGAACACTTCTATGCACATCTATTTCACAGCTTAGATAAAAATTGACCAATTCCTTGCAAACTGTAAACTACTAAGATTCACCCAAATAGTCCTATAACTGAATAGGCTAATAACTATTAAAGAAATGGAATTCATGGTTAAAAACTTTCAAAAAAAAGTCTTCAGGCAAAGATGGTTTCACTGGCACATTTGAACAAACATTTAAAGAAGAAATAACATTAATTACTTACAATCTCTTCTAAAAAATCCAAGGAAGAACATTTCCCAACTCAATGTTGAGATCAACATTACTCTGATACCAAAATCAGACAACAAGACAAGAAAAGAAAACTATTGGCCAATATCCCTCAGGTTGGAGACACAAAAATCTTCAACAAAATATTAGCAAATTGAATCTAAGAATAAATTAAGAGAATAATACACCATAACCAAGAGGGTTTATTCTGAGAATGCAAGGCTGGTTCAACATTGGAAAATCAGTCAATGTAAGTCACTCTATTAACTGCCTAAAGAAGAAAAACCACAATTTATATTAATCGATGCAGAAAAAAACATTTGACAAAATCCATCACACATTAATGATAAAAGCTTTCAACAAAGTAGGAATAGAAAGACATTTTCTCAACCAAATAAAGGGCATCTATAAAAAAGCTACATCTGACATAATATTTAATGTTGAAAAACTGAATTTTTTCCTCCCAATATTGAGAACAAAGCAAAATGTCCACTCTAACCATTCCTATTAAAAATCATACTGGAAGTCCTAGCCAGTGCTGTAAGGCAAGAAAAAGAAGTAAAAGGCATACACAATGGGAAGAAAGAAATAAAACTCTCCCTGTTCTCAGGTTATATAGTTTTCTTCATAGAAAATCCAAGGAATTTACAAAATATCCTAGAACTAATAAGTGAAGTCATAGGATCCCAGGTCAATAAAAAAATCAATTGTATTTTGATGTACTAACAGTGGACAATTGGAAATTGAAATTTATACATACACACATACACACCATGTAGAATACCTTCCTCCTCTTCCTAACCCCAATAAAATACTTAGGTATAAACTCAAAAAATCATATGCAGGTTCCGTATACTGAAAACTACCAAAAGTTGATAAAGGAAATTAAAAAAAAAAAACACCTCAGTAAATAAAGAGATATACCATGTTAATGGATTGGAAGACTCAACATAGTAAAGATGTCAATTCTCCCCAAACTGATCTTTAGATTTAACACAACTCAAATCAAAATCCCAGAAGAGTTTTTCTGATGATTAGACAAGCTAATTCTGGCAAATAAACACATGAACATGAAAAAGTGTTCAACATTATTAGTTATTAGGGGGATGCAAATTAAAATCATGATGAGAATCCCTTTACATTCCTATTAAATGGCTAAAAGTAAAAAATACTGACAATACTAAGTGCAGACAGGGATGTGGAACAACTGGATCACACATATGTTGCTGGTGGATATGCAAAATGCTACAGGCACTCTGAAAAACAGTTTGGAGTTTCTTTAAAATAAACATACACTTTTGCTATGACCTAGCAATCCCCACTTCTGAGTATTTACCTTAGAAAAATGAAAACACTTATGTTCACACAGAAACTGTACATGAATATTTATAGAAGTTCTATTCATAATCTCCAAAAGCTGGAAACAATCTAAATGTCCTTCAGTGGGTGAATAAATTAACAAACTATAGTACATCCATGCAATAGGATACTACTCAACAACATAAAGAAATGAACTATTTATACATGCAACAATGTGAATGAATAGCAAAGGCATTATGCTAAGAAACATAAACCAGTCTAAAAAGTTCACACAGAGTATGATTCCATTAATATAGCATTGTCAGAAAGACACTATAGTGACAGAGAACAGATCAGTGGGTGTCAATGATTACAAGTTGGGGGAGGGTGTGACTGCAAAGGGATAGCCAAAAAACCAAAACCAAACCCACTGCTGTCGAGTCAGTTCTGACTCATGGAGAACCCATGTGTTACAGAGTAGAAACGCTCCATAGGGTTTCCTTGCCTGTAATCTTCAAGAAAGAAGATTGCCAGGCCAATCTTCTGTGGCGCCACTGGGTGGGTTTGAACTACCAACCTTTATGTTAGTAGTCAGGCACAAACCAGACTGCACCACCCAGGGACCTCAAAGGGATAGCAGGAGGGAGTTTTTTTGGAGTGAAAGAACTATTCTGTATTCTGATTTTGATGGTGGTTACATAGAAACACACGTGTGTCAAATTTCACAAAATTGTACACTAAAAAATGTTAATTTTACTGTAGGATAATTTTTTAAAGGGAACATTCAGGGGAAAAAAGGCAATATAGCTTCTGCCCTGTCATCACTCTCGGGACATCTATCTTTGGAGCTGTGTGTCCCTGTGTGAGAACTCTGCTACCCCGAAGCTGCCATACTGGGGATACAACATGAAGAGAACACACACACACCCCCTCCACAGAGAGAGAGAGGTATCTGAGCCTGAGGAGGCCAGCTGCTCCAGGCCCCACCTGCTCTTATCTTCTCAGCTGGGCACCAATGTGTGAGTGAGTAAGCCTTCAGATGATTCCAGCCTCAGCTGTCTGTCTGCAACCACCTGAGAGACCCTGAGTGAGGGCCACCTGGCTGAGTCCCATCACCTCTGGACTGATCACAATATGATCATTGCCATTTTAAGGTTTGGGGTGATGTGTTACACAATAGATAGCTGGAGAATTATTTATATTTTTAAAATCTCTGTAAGCTACCTCAAATCCTTTTAGGTATGAGGTAGAGTGTAAACAATGAAATAATACATGAAATGAAAAAGTGATTTAGGTCATGAGCCCTGACATTGTAAAAGCCCTGCTCTGTCCAGCTCATGAGAACCCCTTGTCCCAACAATTGGCACGTGCAAAGGCACAGGTACTCAGGAGCTGTAGCTTACCCCCTCCTTATTCCTGGTGCCAGGGGCTCAGTACATCCTTGTTCAGAGACTAACGAACTGCTGCCTTCTTATAAAAAGAGAGAAAGAATGAAAAAAAGAAACAAAGAAGAGAAAGAAAGAAGGAAGAAAGACAGAGAAAAAAAAAAGAAAGGAAATATCTACCATCAGGCTATATGAGGCATTGGTGGTTCAGTCGTAGAATTCTTACCTTCCATGTGGGAGATCTAGGTTTGATTCCCAGCCAATGCACCTCAAGCTCAGCCTGGTTTGGACATGGCTGCTGGGGTCACTGTTGCCTCAGTCACGACAATTACTCTCTATAAGGACAGTCTGCAAATATTCCTGTCATTCTAGATACAGGGGGTAGAAACTAACTTGGTGACCTCGGGTTTCAGATCTGAAAAATGGTAATAAAATAGTTACATGAGCTAATGCAGGTACGGTACTTGGAATAGTATCTGGCCAGAGTAAATTGCTCAATGAATGAGGTAGGGAGATGGATACTGAGCAGCACCGAATTGATGCAGGCTGATGTATCAGTCATCTACCATAATATGCCACGTAACAAACACACACAAAGCCGAGTGGCTTAGAAACTAAAAGCATTTATGGAGCTCATGGGTCTGCTGGTTGGATGAGTGGGTCTTCTGGTCTGGGCTGGGTTTACTCATGTGTGTGCAGTCACCGGGCAAGTCACATCTTTGCTGTGCTCACCTACATTTTTGGAGGTTGGCTGGCTATTGGCTGATCTAGGCTGGCCTTGCCTCTACTCCGTGTGGCTGGCAGACTAGCCCAGGCTTGTTGACATGGGTGTGGCACTGGCAAAGCTCTGAGAGGGAACAGAAGCATGCAAGGGGTCTTGAGGCCTAGACTTGAAGTTGACACTATCACTTCTGCCACATCCTGTTGGTCGAAGCGAGTCACAAGGCCTGCCTTGATGGGAGGAGCTGCGATCACATTGCAAACAATGTGTTTATAGGTAAGCATGAAAACTTGGAGGCTTCTTTGCCCTCAGTTAACCACAGCTGGAGATGGGGGTGGAGCTGAGCTAATCGTGACAAAGATAGAGATGGGTTGGAGTCAGGAAGCTGGGGCTATACTTCTAACTCTGCCTTCTCCTGGCCTTAGGTTTCCTTATCTGTGTCATGAGGGGGCTGGATGGGGTCTTGTTATATTTCCTCCCAGCTCTAGCAGCCTAGGATCAACCTCTAAGCTGACCTCTGCCTCTCTGAAGTCTAACTCTAAAATGTGAATCAGGAAATAGGCTCCTCCACTTGCCCATTGGACAGCCCCATCTGAGGACTATAGCTCACCAGCCTCACCAATATCTGCCTACTTCAAAAGTATTCATCCTACTTAGAAAGCACCCGAAGCCCTGGTGATGCAGTGGTTAAGAGCTATGGCTGCTAACCAAAAGGTTGGCAGTTCAAATCTACCCGCTGCTCCTTGGAAACCCTATGGGGCAGTTCTACTCTGTCCTATAGGGTCACTATGAGTCAGAATCGACTTGGTGGTGACAGGTTTGGTGTTTTTTTTTTTTTTTTTTTTGTTTAGAGAGCACCTGCCAGGGACCATTCACCTCCCTCGCGTATCTTCCTAACAGTGCCTACCAGGGAGAGAAGCAGCTCTGCTCAAAAGCCCTGTTAAAAGAAAAGGCAACAATCCTGTCCTTTTTGTTGTCTCACGGACTATTCCTTGTCCCCTTGAGAGGGCAATTTAATGACTATGGATTTGGGGGAGCTTTGCTCGTGGCCTTTGGAGAATTTGGCTGACAATAAAGATAAGAAGGAAAACTTAGACAAGTAAGAATTAATGAAATCCCAGCCAAAAAAAAAAAGCTTTTAAGGGGGAGGGGTAGCTATGGACAGGGGTACTTGGAAATCTGAAAACACGCCATTCAGGTGACCTGCATGAGAGCAATGCCAGGCTGTGGGGAGGCCCCTTGCAAACACAGCAGAAACCTTAATCCTGTGAAAATGCTGTGGACGGAGGAGACAAAACGGCCACAACTTTTAAAAAGAGCCAGAAATGGATGTACAGATCCCCAGAAAGAAATAGATAAGTCCTCGCATCGTGATAGTGGTTTAGCAACTTTCTGAACTCTTAATATGGGCCAGGCACTGACTTGGGCATTTTAAGTGTATTAACTCATTGAATCCTCACAAGTCCTAGTAGGTAAGTACTGTTATCACCGTTATTACAGACAAGACAAGAGAAGCACAGGGAGAGGTTGATCATCTTGCCCAAAGTCACACAGCTAACAAGTAACAGAGGGGCATTTGAATTATGGTGTTGGTGAAAAATATTGGACTGCCAGAAGAATGAACAAATATTGGACTGTCAGAAGATTGAACAAATCTGTCTTGGAAGAAGTACAGTCAGAATGCTCCTTAGAAGCAAGGATGGTGGGACTATGTCTCATATACTTTGGACATGTTAGCAGGAGGGAGAAGCCCCTGGAGAAAGTCATCATGCTTGGTAGAGTGTCAGTGAAAAAGAGGAAGACTCTCAACCAGACGGAATGACACAGTGGCTGCAACAGTGGGCTCAAGTATAACAACGATTATGAGGATGGCGCAGGACCGGGCAGTGTTTTGTTCTATCGTACATGGGTGTCTTAGTCATCTAGTGCTGCTCCAACAGAAATACTACCAGTGGATGGTTTTAACAAAGAGAAATTTATTCTCTCACAGTTCAGTAGGCTACAAGTCCAAATTCAGGGTGTCAACTCCAGGGAAAGGCTTTCTCTGTCGGTTCTGGATGAAGGTCCTTGTCGTCAGTCTTCCCTTGGTCTGGGAGCATCTCTGCTCAGGAACCTCAGGTCCAAAGGATGCACTCTGCTCCGGACACTGCTTTCTTGGTGGTATGAGGTTCCCAACCCTCTGCTTGCTTCCCTTTCCTTTTATCTTTTGTAAGATAAAAGGTGGTGCAGGCCACACTCTAGGGAAACGCCCTTTACATCGGCTCAGGGATGTGACCTGGGTAAGGGTGGTGTTGCAATCCCACCCTAATCCTCTTTAACATAAAATTACAATGACAAAATGGAGGACAACCACACAATGCTGGGAATCATGGCCTAGCGAAATCAATACATACATTTTTGGGGGGACATAATTCAATCCATGACAATGAGTTGCTATGAATCGGAACCAACTCGATGGCATCTAGCAACAGACTTGGTCAAAAGCCCAGGTTTTTAACTGCTTTTGCTGTACTGAGTCTCCATATTTTCTGGAGTCTGCTCTGTGAGAGCTGGAAAAGTGGCTCATTTTACAAATAGAGAAACTGAGTCCCAGAAAGGGGGGGTCCAGTAACACCAGGTATCTGCAATCTACTCAATGTGCTGCATTCTTTTCTGCTTCTGTGCTTCCTCCTCTCATCTACCTGCTGAACTCCTGCTTATCTGCCAAGACTGTGCTCAAACGTCACATCCTCTGGAACATTCCACACTCACCCCACGCAGGTCCTTCCTCCTCTGGCTCCCACAGAACTCAGCATGTGTCCTTATTAGACTGCTTTTCACATGCAGTAAATGTGTTTTTTTTTTTTTTTTTTTAATTTTCAGAATCTTTTGTAAAGAACATTACATAGATAAAGATAACAAATATCCATCTTCTCATGAACTAGAATTTATGTTTGCTAATATTTTGCCATATCTGCTAAGCCTTTTTTTTAAACAAAAGAACTTAAACACAACAGATAAAATTGAAATGTTCTTTTTTTTAAATAATAAAAGAAATAAAACATTACAGATACAGCTCAGGTACCACATCTGCAATCCACTTTTCCTTCTCCCTCTGGTACGAATTCGATAACAGTCCTGTGGATCCATTTTTAAATTTGTCTATCTATCTGTCTGTCTGTCTATCTATCTAGTTGAGGAGCTCTGGTGATGCAGTGGTCAAAGCATTTAGCTGCTAATCCAAAGGTCAATGGTTCAAACCCACCAGTCACCTCGAGGAAGAAAGATGTGGTGGTCTGCTTTCGTAAAGATTATAGCCTAGGAAACTCTATGGGGCAGTTCTACTCTGTCCTATAGGGTCACTATGAGTTGGAATCTACTCAGTGGCAATGGGGTGATCTACATCTATCCATCTAGTGATCAATCAATCTATTATAGATAGATTCACAAATATGTAATTTGTGTGTGTGTGTGTCTGTAAGGCAAGGACCTTTATTCATCTCTTCAGATCTAAAATTTAGCAGAATACCTGGCACTTAGTTGATGATGATGATGATGATGGCTAACATTTTCTGAACAACTTACCATGTGTCAGACTCACATACATTTCCTAATAATCTCATGAGGTAGGTGCTATTATCAGGCCCTTTATAAATAAGGAAACTGAGGCAAATAGAGATTAACTTGCTCAAGGTCAGACAGCTAGGAAACATAAACAGTTAGTCAAACCCAGGCAATCTGATCCCGGAACCTCAAACATCAAAGTGTATGTGTGTGAAATATAATCTACATTCAGAAAAGAACATAAAACATAGGTGTACAGTTTAACAAAAAAAAAAAAAAACCACCACCTAGGACAAGATGTAGAACATTGCACCACTCCAGAGATCCACTGCATTTCCTCCCTGAATATAATCCTCTCTCTGTACCATCTACAGATTCTTAAACAATATGATTTTGTTTTCCTTGGTTTTCAGTTTTATGTGAATGGAATCATTTACTAAATATTATTTTGCATCATACTGCTTTGGATTAATACTATGGCTGTGATATGCATCCATGTTGTTGTATGTATCGTATTCCATTGAATGGATATATCTCAATTTATTCAACCATTCTTCAGATGATGAACATTTGGTTTGTTTCCAATTTGTAGCCATTATAAGAGTAATGCTGCATTAGTCTCCCAGTGTCCTGTCTCCGGATGGGTTCCCTAGAGAAGCAAAATCAGTGATGTGTATATACACATATGCATTTACAGAGAGAGAAAGAGAGAGAGTTATCTCAAGAAAAACAGCTCATTCAGCTGTAGAGGCTGGCAAGTCCCAAGTCCATGGGTCAGGAGTCAGGCTGGAGGCTTCTTCTGACTCACATAGCTTCTGGGGCTGACAAACCCAAGATCAGCAGGTAAGATGGCAGGCTGCTGGGTCACAAGCTGCGGAGGTCAACAAATCTCAAGATCAGCAGGCAATACGCAGGTTGCTGGCTCCGGTCCCAAGAACCAGAGATCAGATGATGATAAGCCAGATGCAGGGTCCAGAGTGAGCAAAAGCCAGAGAGCTTTTCCAGAACATCCATATATATTGGATGCAGGCCACACCCCCAAGGAAACTCTCTTTACAATTGATTGGCTGATCACATCAGATCACAGCATAGAAGTGATTACATTATATCACAAAATAGAGGATAACTATGCCATTACACAGCTGCCAGATTACTTCATTACATAACTGTCGAATGACATTCCATAACTGACAAACCACTGAGAATCATGGCCCAGCCAAGTTTACACACAACCTTAACCATCACATGTACATTGCACATGTTTCTTTAGGATACATACCAAATAGAAGAATTGCTAGGTCAGTCGTTACTGCTGGGTGCTGTCAAGTTGATTCTGATTCATAGCGACCCCATGTGACAGAGTAGCACTGATCCATAAGGTTTTCTTGGCTGTCATCTTTATAGAAGCAGATTGCTAGGTATTTTTTCCTAAGGGCTGCTGGGTGAGCTTGAACTACCAACCTTTGAGATAGCAACCAAGCGCTTCACCGTTGCGCCACCAGGGCTCCTTTCCTAGGTCAGAGGGTGTGCCTAACTCCAGTTGCTCTGGATAATGCTAAACTGTTTTCCAAAAGCCTGAACTCTTAACCACAATATTGAAAACATGTATTGAAGGATGTAAAAATGGTATAGCATCAGACCTCCTCTAACTTCAGTGGAAGAAGAGAATCTGCAGCGGCAGCAGCAGCCAAGGGTGATATCCGTAAGGTGGAGGTCAGACATACCCTACTCTCCAACCTTTTACCAGTTCTGAAACCGGCCATCCCTCCCATAGCACACTCTACGTCTCTGCTGTGTTCGATAACTCATTGCAGTGGCCACACACAACTCACAGATCATACTTAGGATTATGGAGTTTATTAGGGAAGTAACAGGTTACAATTCAGGATCAGGATCAAGCTGGATGTAACAGGAACAACTCAAGATACAGTTCTTCCATCCGGACAACTTCTTCTCAGCTGCTGCAGCCAGGCCCACACTCTTGGCATGGGCCCTCGCTCAGGCAAGTGTTATGAAGCTCTACCAATTAGTGCTCGTAGGCACCCCACTCCACCAGCAAACCTCCTGCCTGAAGGCGTTCATTTCTCGTTCCGTGGGTTGGCAAGCTCACTGTAGCTGCCTTGCTCCATGGGCTTGGAAGCCTTCCACATCATCTCCCACCAGTCTCCTGGTTCTGCTGCTGCTGTTTCTCTGCTGCTGGACTCTGCCATGCTTGCTACCATTTCTTGCCATCTCACACTGTCTCTAGTATTACAGCTCTTTCTGTTCCCTGGGTCTAGGGATTTCTTAGCACAGGAACCCTGGGTCCAAAGGATGCACTCCTCTCCTGGCTCTTCTTCTTGATGGTAGTGACGTCCCCCTTCAGCCTCAGGATTGGCTCATTTTAAGCTAGCAGGATGGTAAAACTGACCAATCCCCTCGCTAGGGTTCCATGCACCTTATTTGCATGGTCCCACCTCTGCAAGGATTCCATACACCTTATTTACATTAGCAAAACTGTCCAATCCCCTTGGTGGGCTAAAAGCACCTTGTTTGCATAGTCTCACCCAATCATTTTGTGGGAGTTATGGCTAGAAGGGCCATACTAAGTAATTATTGCACCACAAAGAAATAAATGATTTTTTTTTTTTAAATGAAATAACGAATTCAAGGAGGGGATCACATGAACTAGTATCAGAGACCAGAAATCCAAGCATCTGTCTACTGAAGTATGCATCTCCCTGTGGCACACACAGGCCCTGGAACCTGGAAATAGCTGAAATCAGCTGCCCTGGAGAGCTGTAAGGAACACATCCCGCTTGGCCAAATCTCTGCCTGGACAACATGTGCTGACAAAGCAGAGGAATCGATGTTAGCAGTGATTTGGTCTTTATCTCCTGACTACTTCATTACATCCTGCCCATACCAGCCCTGAGGAGCAAAGAACAAGGAAGGTGCCACAGGACTCTGGATGCTGCCAGAGCTGCTCTGGGTGGCCCTGCCTCAGTTTCCCCATGAGTACTCTTGAGAACCTGGAATTATCACTGTGAGCCAGGCCCAGTGTCCTTATGGGGATTGCTCCTGTCCAAACCCCTTCCACCGCTGTCCACAATAGCCTCGTGTGAACCCCACTGGGATTCCTCTGAATGACTGGGTGGCCCCCTCATTATCCTGCCCAATATGTCAGCTAGGGCTGTTTACAAATCCAAGGATCCTCTTGCCAAATGTACAGCCTGTTCCCTAGTCTTTCATGTTATAATGAAATGAATAACAAGCAAGACATCTTAATATCCCATTCTGCTAGAAAGTGAGGGTCTTTATTTCTCTCTCTCAATAGATAAATTAATATTATCATACACTCTGAAAAGATCCTTTATGAAAACCTGCCTCTTGCCCAAAAAAAAAAGTTGTCTTAGAAAACTGGAGAAATTTGTTGCAACTTGTTAAAAGCTCTATTCTCAGCCGCAAATTCAGTTCCTGTTTTTTTTCCCCTTTCAATTAATTTCACACTAATCCATTTCTTTATCAGGCATTGGAGTGAACGCGTACAAATTGAGTGATGAGGATGAGGGGGCAATGGAGGTGTTTGGCTCTGTAATTTCATCCTTGAATTTTGTGATTACTAACAGGACAACTTTTTTAATTTGCTCTTTTGTCTGGATTCCCTGGCTGACAATCTGCTTGGTGAGCTGGGTTTTTTAATCAATCACCTAGATAATCAAATGTCACTGGCTATCTGCTCCGTGTAATTACTTTTGCAATTAAAAATCAACCTCAAGTTGCCTCATCTAATTAGAGGGATGGGCAGATTTTCATCTAGATTGATTTTTTAATAAATATTGACTTAAAATGCCATAATCTCATCATATTCTTTCATTTTCTTTGTACCAAAAATCAAACAAATGGAAGAATTAGCAAGCAGACGGAATCGCGGGACTTGAAAAGCTTCTGCTGGTTCAGACACACAAAACTATGCTGTACAGAAGCCCAGCTTAGCTTGCCTAATAACAACACTCAATAGCTTCCACATTTTATTGGAAAAAAGAACAAAGCAATTCAACGATTATATTTCACACTAACGTTGTTGCAAGTCCACAATTCTAAGAGAGTCTAATTTCATTTATCATGCTGCCAGGGACAAGCCTTTCTATTAATGTTATTATTTATTTTAAAGTAATCCCATACATGCTACTTGAATTTTTAGCATTAGCAGGAAATATAGATGCTTCCTGCTGGAACCTCCACAACTCAAGAGTTTTCTGAAACATGCAAATGCCACTACAGGCAGATCATTTCCTCTTCTTTGCTGCCTTGTATCTTTTATGCAGTGTAATTAAAACACTGTCAGTAACACAGTTCGTTGCTTTTCGGTTGTAGTGGCTGATGCTGAACATGGAAAATCCGCAATCTGGTAAAGGATCACCTACAGGAAAATAACACACTTTGCTTGGGGAATAAATAGTCCCAAAATGAAATGTAACAGTATCCTGTGTGCCCGTTTTTTTTTTTTAAATCATGTCAGTATCCCAGGCGGAATTCCATTTAAACCTCAGCTGACTGGGGTGATGATGAAGTAATAATGCTTCTAGCTAGCACCCCTGCTTTATTCTGGCAGAAGAGGGAACTTGTGCCTTCTTGTGATTTCACACTACTAGGGAGGAATGGCAAATTGGTCACATCTGACTGCCCAATTCACACTAAGAACAGGAAAAAAAAAAAAAAAGTGATAACCAAAGTAAGTTAAACGTTTGGCTCTTACTGGTGGCAAAACAAACAGAAGAGTGAGGACAGACCCAAACAAAACAGCAGAGGACAACAAGACAGAGAGCAACAATTCCACCCCATGCTTCTCTCCAGGAGGCAGCGATGTTTCCACCTGTGCAGATGATTGAGCCGAGGTTTCAGCCACTCTACCAACTTGGGGTCCAATTCGTCACTTCCCAAAAGGGTATTCCTTGGGCCACTGGCCCCATACAATGCTGCTCCTAAAAATTGGGGCTTTTTGTGTTCAAATTACTTTGGACAACACAATATTCTCTACCTCTTTGCTGGAGAGAAACAACACACATTATCCTATAGTCTCTGTGAAGTCCTGCAACGAGAAAGAAGCCTGTATGGCTCAGAATGTGTCAGATGTATTTGTTCATCGATTGTGCTAATTAATTAATTAATTAAATTTAGGGAGGACTATTGAGTGTTTCCATGATACCGAACAGATTTCAGCAGTGTTTCCAGACTAAGACAGACTAGGAATAAAGGCCTGGTGATCTACTTCCAAAAATCAGCCATAGAAAACACAATACTCCAATGCACAGTCAATCACGGGGTTGGAGGGGTGCTTAGGACTGGCTAGCATTTTGTTCCATTGTGCACAGGGTCACCATCAGTTGGGGGCTGATTACAGGGCAACTAACAGCAACAACAATGATGTACAAACATCTTCAGTACATATTTTGAAAAACACTGGTAGTCAGACCACACAAGGAATCTCATTTTTTTCTGCACTGTCAGCCTGTCTGGGGAACAAATCTTGTCTTCTGGAATTGTCATTGATTATGTTTTCTAAGTGCAAAGTAATGTCTAATACTCTTGACTACGCTTCTGGAAATTCAGTGACATAATTGAAAATGAGAAAGATAGTGGGGGACCCCAGCTACTGGTTACCAGGTGCTGTCTGTACTTCTTGCCAGAGGAAAATTCTACAAGTGCATGCTCTGGCATTATAGAGCATCAGGTAGGTTAAAAGAGTTTCTTGGGTGCCCACTGCTGTGGGGAAGAAGGATGGAAACTCTACCAAGAGTTTGAGGAATTAATAGAAAGAGGAAAGGGGAAGGGACGAAAGTGTTGCTAGTTAATATTTATTGAACACCTACTTTGTGGCAGGCACTGTGCTAAATGCTCTACCTGCCGTGTTTAAACTTAATCCTCACAACAACTCTATCAAAAAGGCATCATTGATGTTACTAATATTGCCATTACACAGATGAGAAAACTGAGGCGTCTAGAAATGAAGTGCTTCCCAAAGGTCACAAAGTTGGAAATTGGCAGAGTTAAAACTCAGCCCCAAGTCTGAAAGACACCAAATACTTTGGGTCCTGAACCACTTCTGTCTTCTAGGAGCAAGCCTGGGGATGAGAGGTGGGGGCTGCTGACACGTGGGAGAGGGATGTGCTGTTGTAGAAGAAATGTGCACTGCGGGAAGGTTTATCAGTATCTGTTGCCACAATAATTCTGCACCCCAAACCACTTCAAAACTCAATGACTTAAGCAATAGGCATTTACTGAGTTCCAAAGTCTACAGATTGACTGGGTGGTTCTCCTAGTCTTGGATGGGCTCACTCACGAGTCTGTGGTCAACTGTGGGCTGGTTAGGGGGCTCTGCTGATCTTGGCTGGGCTCTCTTACATGTTTGGAGGTCAGCTGGCTGTTGCTGGTCTAGGCTGACCTTGGTTTGGACAACTGGGACAACTTGGCTCTACTTCACGTGTCTCATCTCCCAACAGGTTAGCCAGGGTGTGTTCTCCTGGAGAAAGAAAGGAGCAAGTAGAAATGGGCAAGCACACTTCAAGTTCTTATTGACCAAAGCAAGTCACAGGACTGAGCCACGGTCAAAGGGCAGGCACTGCAATGTTAACATAGCAGAGGGCACAGATCTAGGGAGGGCGAAGAATCTATCACAGGGGCAAGTGTCCTGATTAGCAGATCAAAGCCGTGACTTACCAGAACTTACGCAGAAAGCGTCACCTATGCTGTGTCAAGGTCCTGTCCCTGTCCTTCTTCCTGGACTACCGTGGGGTAGGAGTTATGTCCTAATGGATGATGGAGTCCTTGTTCCAGAAAGGCAATTCAGCAGCCAGGCGCCCTCAACACCCAAGGTGAGAGAGGGTCTGTGCATCCCACCCCACCACTGGAGGCGGCCTAGGTGACTGGCAATGTGCTTCTCTTAGGGGCCCTCTGTTGGACCTGTGTCGTGGGTAGCGCTCCAACTCCCAGGCTCTGCAACCAGCTTGCTCAGGAGCCAGAGTGAAGCTTTAGAGAGTCAAAGCCCAGAGCACAAACTGAGATGCCAGCAGGAGCATTAAATAAATGAACTTAAATTCTTTCAACACAGGCACACTTTTGTTTGTATATAAAATACATAGAAATATCCTTCAGTTCAACACATAAATATGCCCTCTCCTATTCTTCTTAAAATGTGGTCTCCTCTTTGCCTAGATTTTTCCCACTGTTGTTAGAATCATGGTTACAGAGTTGTATTCTAAGAAAAACACTAATCAACCATGCAAACCTGAGGATAAATAACTTTTTTCAGTTGATCTTGGTGTCAGGCTTGTGAATAGGGAGTGGTGGAGACTGTGGTGAATGAGAAGCACTCAGTCCTACTCAACAATGCATCTGCTTCTCAGCTCCAGCCACCTCTGGCTGGGTGGGAATGTGGGTGCCATCTGTCAGAGCTTTCTTTTCAAAAGAAGCTAGAAATCTGGATTTTGATATGAACACTTGTATGGTAGCTCCATGTTACAGGAAGTAACATGGAGACCAAATGAAACACACCCTAGGGCAAGATCCAGCCCGTGGGCCACTGGTTTTCTGTCTCTCATCTAGGCTAATGACTGCATTGCATAGATGGAGAAACTGAGGCCCAGAGATGGGAAGGGTCTTGCCTGAGGTCACAATCAATTTCAAAGATTAAACTAGACTCCAGCTCCTTAGCATGGCTCATAGTATGGCCTCAATGACCTTCTCAGGCTCAGTTTCTTGTAATTCTCTCCTCTCGGTTACCCAAGTACCCCACAATCCAGCTTTACCAGACTTAATTCTTTAGGTTTCATCAGACTGTTCTCTCTGCCTGGAATGTCCTTCAAGACTCAGGTCAAATGTTACACCTTCTCATGCACCTCCCCAGGCAAAAGAGGACCCTGGGTGGCTATCAGCTGGTAACCTCAAGATAGGTGGTTCGAACCCACCCAGGGGCTCCATGGAAGAAAGACCCGGAGAACTGCTTCCATAAAGATTACAGCCAAGAAAACCCTAAGGAGCAGTTCTACTCTGTATGTAACACGTGGGGTTGCCATGAGCTGGAATCGAATCAATGGCAATGGGTTTAGTTTTTGGTTTATACGCTGGTCTCATAGTGTTTCTTGCTCTGCATTTTAATGGTTTAGTCATTTGTTGACGCTAGTCTGAGCTTAAGGGCAGGCAACCTGGGGATTTTACGTGGGAATCCCTAGGGCCTAGTCCAGTACCTGGCACATAGTAGGTGCTCAATAAATGTGTATGAAATAGACACATCAATGAGAAGATAATGGAGCATGTGAATGAAAAAAAAAAAAAGAACAACCTTGTTTTCCCAGGCAGTAAGGAGCCCTCGTGGCACAACGGTTAAGCACTCATCTGTGAACTGAAAGATGGGCAGTTCAAACCCACTGGAGGTTCTGTGGAAGAAAAGACCTGGTGATCTACTCTCACAAAGATTACAGCCTAGGAAACCCTACGGGCAGTTCTACTCCATCACATGGGGTCCCTGTGAGTCAGAATTGACTTCATGGCAAATAATAACAACTCTTGACCATGCGGATTATCAACGCAAATGAGGAAAGGGTTGATGTAGAAACGGGAGGCAGCGGAACAACGAGGTTGAGGGAAGGATGATCCTGGGATCAGACGCTGGCTCTATCATTTATTAGCTGCACGCACCTTAAACGTTTAACTTTGAGGCCCAAGTTTTCTGGTCTGTAAAATGGGTTCATAATGGCACCAACATCAAGTGGACTGCAAGGATCAAGTGGAATAATAGATGTAAAGCACTTAGCACTGTGCACTGGCGTGTGGTAGGTGCCTAGTAAACATTAGCTAATATTATTCTTAAAAAGAGAAGCTGAATGGCTCTCGTTTTTCCCTCAGTAATGCCCAGCCTGCTCTTCATCCCCCCAAAGACAGACAAGCTAAACAGCAGCAATCTTGTAGGACTCAGAAGCCCTTGTAGGATGGTGATGGGAACCCAGGGCTTTGGGCCCCCAGCCAGCCTCAGCCCTCCGTCTTTCTCTCCCCCACCCCTGCTCTGAAATAAGACTCCCTGCGGAAGCAGCAGCCTCCCTCACAGCAGCAGCAGAGAACACAGCCATGACTTGCTCAACGGGGCTTTTCCTGCGTAAGCCTCAGTAAACACATCCCCGAGAGTACCTGCGCCAACACTCGATATCAGCCCAGGCCCGAGGATTAGCAGGCAGAAGGGGCTGCAGAAGTGGGATGCTTTATACTTTTTCATATCTCTCCTCTCCAGGAAAACAAACAGAGCTTCTGTCGAGTCTCAATTGTCCATTACAGCAAAGTCTGTGATCATCATAAGGAGACAGCCAGCCCATCGGCCACGTAAGCTGTCATGTGCTAATGGGAGATGCTCCTGTGGCACATGTTATAATTTAAGTGTGGGGTTTAGTTAGGAAAAAAAATGTTCTTTTTCCAAGTCCAATTATGGGTCTTCAATACTAATAATCATTAATAGCATTGTTGCTGTTGTTCTTATTTTCGTGTTACACATCATAAGGCAATCCTGAAGTTTAATTTATGACCAAATAAATGGGCCCGGCAAGAATGGCCTTGCATTTTTCAGTATATTTTAGTTTGCATTTGCATTTGGAGGAGGATTTGTGGCGAGCTGGAGGATTAAATCCCATGAAATCATTATACAAATTTCAAAATGTCAAGTACCCTGATAGAGCTTAAGATTTTTATCTTCTTATTTTGACAGGAAACCGTGTGTGGCCACCTCTGTCTTAGAACAAGCGAGGAAGGGAGGTCAGGGGAGACCAAATAAAGATAGAGGCGCTTGTGCAAGCTTCTTGATCAGCTGTTTTTTTATTCTGCTCGCTTGTAGGACAGAGCGTAATAGACATTTTCCTTTGCACAAAATAATAAGAGCAGTACTTATCGCGTGGTGCCTCCAGCCAGTGGCAAAAGGAAATTAGAAAAGTCCAATGAAGCTGAGAAGTAATTAATCATCATACAGTGAAGCCTGTCAAATCAGAAGGGTCCTTCCAGCTGATAATGCTCCCCAACTCAATTTAGACTGATAGAAATTAGAATTTTTTTTTTCCTCTGGCAAAAACAAAAAGATCAGAGTTAGCACAAATGTGGCCAACTGTTGGCTTTCTTGACTGCCTGACCCATTTACAGCGATGTTTGCATCCAGTTTAACTTGAGCCAAAATTGAAGCAACATTGTTTACTCCTCCAGGCAAAGGGAAATCATAAATATACTGTTTTAAGACATTTCCCCCACCCCATCCTTCCCTCTCCCCTCCATCTCCACCAAACACGTAAGCCTTAGCTACAGAAAAATTAAAGTTTGGTTCTATTGATCCAGTTGGCTGATCTCCCCACAGAGCTGTGGGGAGGGAAGCATTTACCAAGGTCTGTAATGAGTCTGGACTCTTTGGAGATCAAGTGAAATAAATAAAATGGGTTCTCTAGGAGCCACTGAGGGCTTCTGGCAGAGGGAAGGAGGATAACAAGCTGCTGTCAGAGATTCTTGAGCCCTGCTTGGGGGCAGGAGAAGATGGCACTCTCTTGAAGAAAGGGATTTGCCTATTGGAACAACCTACATCACTTACACTATAGTTCAGTGCTCTACCTCCTCCAACCACCACCGATTTGGGTCTCTGAGTACTCTAAAGGTCAAATTGATACTTCTACTGCTTCCTCTAAGTTTTCCCTGGAGGTGGAGGCCCTCAGTGAGGCTGGAGCAAAGACCTTGATCTCAAATACTCACCGGGACTAGCAAAGAAAAATAACGAGTGAAGTCAGTAGAGCACGGACAATAAGGAGTGGTGAGGCCTGGGGCCAAGTGGAGTTAACTTAACTTTCCTAAAGAAGGCAGCCTCTACTTGGCTGTAGGCAATTCCTGCTGAGGGGGAATTCAGACATTGTGTTGCCAGATCTTCTGATTTGCCACAAGCCCCAAGTTTTGAATTCAACATGAAATCCCCCAATTAAAAAAAAAAAATTTACTGTGTTTTAGGTGAAAATTTACAGCACAAATTGGTTTCCCATTCAAAAATGTATGCACAAATTGTTTTGTGACATTGCTTGCAATCCCCACAATGCATCTGCACTCTCCCCCTTTCCCTTTCGGCCCTGGGTTCTCCATGTCCACTCGCCCAGTCTTCTGTCCCTTCCTGCCTTCTTGTCTTTGCTCTTGGGCAGACGTTGTCCATTAGGTCTCCTATATTTGACTGAGCTAAGAAGCACATTCCTCATGCGTGTTGTTGTTTGTTTTATAGGCCTACCTGATCTTTGGCTGAAAGGTGGGCTTCGGGGCTGGCTTTAGTTCTGAGTTAGCAGGGTGTCCAGGGGCCATAGTCTCGAGGGTTCCTCCAGTCTCTATCATACCAGTAAGTCTGATCTTCTTTCGTGAATTTGAATTTTCTTCTACATTTTTCTCCAGCTCTGTCTGAGACCCTCTGTTGTGATCTCTGTCAGAGCAGTCGGTGGTGGTAGCTAGGCACCATCTAGTTCTTCAGGGCCCAGGCTGCTGAAGGCTGTGGTTCACGTGGTCCAGTAGTCCTTTGGACTAATATTTTCCTTGAGTCTTTGGTTTTCTTCATTCTCCTTTGCTGTGAACGTGTTTGGACCAACAGATGTAACTTAGATGGCTGCTCACAAGCTTTTAAGACTCCAGACACTACTCACCAAAGTAGGATGTAGAACATTTTCTTTACGAACTATGTTATGCCAATCGACTTAGATGTCCCCCAAGACCATGGTCACCAGCCCTCAGCCTCAGTAACTTGGTCCCTCAAAGTGTTTGGATGTGTTTAGGAAGCTTCTATGACTTTGCCTTGGTCAAGTTGTGCTGACTTCCCCTATGCTGTGTGCTGTCTTTCCCTTCACCAAAGTTAACACTTGTCTACTATCTAATTATTGATTTCCCCTCCCTTGTAACCATCAAAGACTGTTTTTTTTCTGTGTGTAAACCTTTTCTTGGGTTTTTCTAATAGTGGTCTCATACAATATTTGTCCTTTTGTGATTGACTTATTTCATTTAGCATAATGCCCTCCAGATTCATCCATGTTGTGAGATGTTTCTCCGATTCATCATTGCTCTTTATTGTTGTGTAATATTCCATTGTGTGTATCCATAATTTGCATATCCATTCATCTGTTGATGGGCACTTAGGTTTTTTCCATCTTTTTGCTACTGTGAATAATGCTGCAATGAACTTGGATGTGCATACGTCTATTTGTGTGACGGCTCTTATTTCTCTAGGATATACTCCTAGGAATGGGATGGCTGTATCATATGGGATTTTTATTTCTAGCTTTCTAAGAAGGCGCCATATCGTTTTCCATAGTGGTTGTGCCATTTTACATTTCCACTAGCAATGTGTAAGAGTTCCAATCTCCCTGCAACCTCTCCAACAATTGTTATTTTCTGTTCTTATTTTTTTTCATTAGTGCCAGTATTGTCAAGGTGAGATGGTACCTCATTATAGTTTTGATTTGCATTTCTCTAATAGCTAATGATAGGGAGCATTTCCTCATGTGTCTGTTAGTTGCCTGAATGTTTTCTTTGGTGAAGTATCTGTTCATATTCTTTGCCCATTTTTTAATTGGATTATTTGTCTTTTTTGTTATTGAGGTGTTGAAGAATTCAATGGATTTAGAGATTAGACCCTTGTCGGATATGTCGTAGCTAAAATTTTTTTCCCAGTCAATAGGTTTTCTTTTTACTCTTTTGGTGAAGTCTTTTGATGAGCATAAGTGTTTAATTTGTAGGAGCTCCCAGTTATCTAGTTTATCTTCTGATGTTTGTGCATTGTTGGTTATGATTTATATTCTCTTTACGCCACGTATTAGGACCCTGGCACTGTCCCTATTTTTCCTTCCATGATCTTTACTGTTTTAGGTTTCATATTTAGGTCTCTGATCCATTTTGAGTTAGTTTTTGTGTAGGGTGTGAGTTACAGGTCCTGTTACATTTTTTTACAGATGGACATCCAGTTTTGCCAGCACCATTTGTTAAAAAGACCATCTTTTCCTCATTTAATGGACTAAAGTCCTTTGTCAAAGATTAGCTGACCATAGGTGGATGGATTTACATCTGTGTCCTCGATTTTGTTCCACTGGTCCACGTGTCTGTCATACCAGCTCTTTTGACTACCGTAGCTGTATAGTAGGTTCTGAGATCAGATGGTGTGAGGCCTCCTACTTGCTTCTTCTTTTACAGTAATGTTTTACTTATCCAGGGGCTCTTTCCTTTCCATGTAAACTTGGTGATTAGTTTTTCCATCTTGTTTAAGAATGCTGTCGGTATTTGGATGGGAATTACATTATATCTGTAGATTGATTTGGGTAGAACAGATATTTTTCACAGTGCTGACTATTCTTATTCGTGAGCATGGTATGTTTTTTCCATTTATGTAGGTCTCTTTTGGTTTCTTGCAATAGTGTTTTGTAGTTTTCTTTGTACAAGTCATTTACATCCCTGGTTTGATTTGTTCTTAAGTACTTTATCTTTTTAGGGGCTATTCTGAATGGTATTGTTTTCCTGATTTCCTTTTAAAATCTCCCAATTTTTAACTGTAGAAAATTGATGAAATTATAAAAATATTTGTGAGTGCATCTACCATTGGCTATTATTTGTGTCTTTGGTCCATAGACAATGCAGGTGTTAAAAAGACACTGTACTTAAGACAAGGCTTTGGGTCATACAGACCAGGGCTTGAATCCTGATTCGACCGTTTACTACTCGTGTGCTCCAAATCAAGTTACTCAGTTTCGGAGAGTCTCTGTTTTCCTCATCTGTAGAAAGTGAATAATAATTAGTATTTATTGTATGAGCTGACTAAAAATGCAGTCTACCCACTGCAGTGTCTGGCACATAATCAGTATTCAAAGCAGTTGTTAATTGGATTATCACACTGCAAGGCTCAACATGCATCTATTTTAACAAATCTTCACCCTCTACCTGTCCCACTCTGCCTGCCCCCAGTGCCCTATCTTCCCAGCGCCCACACAGATTTTCACCTCCTTACTTGCAACTAGCTATTATGACACCTAGTAGTTTCCTCCAATTGGAAAGGTGAACCAGGATCCCAACAAGTTGTAAGAATCATAGAATTTCAGGTGGCAAATATGTTGCTCAAAGCCAATCACATTCTTATATGGGAAACATAACTGTCACCTCCAAATTAACATGATTGCCCTATCATTAAGTGGCATTGTCCTGCTTATAATTTGAGGCCTGCAGGTAGCAATTAATTTAGCAGACAGTCTGATGACCTGGAAGGAGATAATCTCTTCAAAGTGGCATTTGCTTAGCAGCCCTTGGATGCAAAAGGTCTCAGGTAGACCTGCTCCTTTCATCTGCTTCAAGTCTGATGGCAGAAAACCAATCACATCAGTGACAACGCTATCATCCAACTATCATTTATTGAGACACTACATTACATTTTCTACTTTTGTTATCTCTAATCTGACAACAACACTGCAAGCTAAGTATTCCACCTCCTTTTTAGAGATGAAGAAACTAAGACTCAGAGAGGTTGAGTAACTTGCTGAAGGTCACACAGCTAGTATGCCCCAGAAAAAAGCTGCACTGCAGCCAACCTTATATTATATCTGCTATATATATATATAAAAACATATATATATATACACATATATGTATACACACACATACATACATACACACAGGGAAATTTGTGAGAGCCAGAACTTGATGGGATTGCTTTGTTTTTCCGGGTCTTGCAAGTTTTCCACTTTTGACAGGGTACAGTCTTACCCCTTTTCTGTTGCTCTCTACTAGTGGTAAATATTTGAGTTTTCCGTCTCCGACAGGTTTCCACCTTACACAGGTTCCGGCTTGCATGGGTTTATATATATGTATATACATATATATACACACACACACATATATACATATACATATATATATACTAGGTGGCAGTTCTACTCTGTTCTATAGGGTCGCTATGAGTTGGAATCGACTCCAAGGCAACAGATTTGGTTTTGAAGCTCTGGTGGCACGGTAGTTAAGAGTTATGGCTGCTAACCAAAACGTTGGCCATTTGAATCCACCAGTCATTCCTTGGAAACCCTATGGGGCAGTTCTACTCTGTCCTGTAGGGTTGTTAGAGTCAAACCTGCTGCTGTTGAGTTGATTCTGACTCAGCAACCTTATTGGACAGGCTAGAACTGCCCCATAGGGTTTCCAAGGAGCCACTGCTGGATTCGAACTGCTGACCTTTTTGGTCAGCAGCTGACCTCTTAACCACTGCACCACCAGGGCTCCACATATATATTTATCTCACAATAGTCCTGATGTATGAAGCTCAGCTCTGCTCCATGTGGTCATTCATGTATCCAGGTTCAGTTCTAGTTGCCTTGTCATCCTCTAGGGCAGAGGTCAGCAAACTTTCTCTGTAAAGGGCCAATAACAAGTATTTTCAGCTTTATGGATCAAATGGTCTCAACTCTACTGCTGGGGTGCAAAAGTAGCCATAGACAGTATGTAAACAAATGGGTGTGATTGTATTTCATCAGCAGGCTTGATTCGAGGGTCATAGTTTGATGACCCTGTGTTAGAGCATTGCCATTGCCCGCTGGGTCTCAGCCACTTCAAGATTCCAGCCAGAAGGAACAAGACAGGCATACCCAAAGTCTGAAAGCCCAGAACTGGAAGTTACACACACTGCTTAGCTCATATTCTATTGGCAGAAACTTAGTCCAGTGGCCATGATCAACTACAAGGGAGGTTGGCTAATATATCTGGCTGGGAATGGATTTTGTGTGGACAAGGTGCAGTCACTACCATAAACCTTAACCAGAAACCAGGGAATCTGCACTGATGGTGGTTCTTGCTTCTCGGTGATGTATGCGCTGTTATCACCCTCCTCACCTCCAGCCCACTGATCCCGTGTCCCAGGTGGGGCTCACAAAGCCCATTTGGAGGCCTCTGGAGCATTTGGGTGTTGCTAGTGAGTATAGGGTAGCAATGTGTCTCTCATTTAAGAGATACTCTTGATTCTGATAAACACCTGGCGAATTACTCAGATCCCAAAATAATTTGCATCTTACTATGTTGTTGTTGTTAGCTGCCATTGAGGTCACCCCGTCTCATGGTGACCCCATGCATAATGGAACATAACACTGCCCAGTCCTGAGCCCTCCCCGTGAGAGGTTGGGGATCAGACCGTTGTGGACCATAGGGCTTTCACTGACCGATTTTCTGCAGTAGATCACCAGGCCTTTCTTCCTAGTCCATCTTAGTCTGGAAGCTCTGCTGAAAACAGCTCAGTATCATAGCAACACAAAAGCCTCCACTGACGGACGGGTAGTGGGGGCGCTTGAGGTGCACTGGCTGGGAATTGAACCTGGGTGTCCTGCCTGGAAGGTAAGAATTCTACCACTGAACCACCAGTGCCTCACATCTTACTGTAAAAAAACCCATACCAAACCTGTTGCCATCGAGTCCATTCCAACTCATAGCGACCTTATAGGACAGAGTAGAACTGCCCCACAGGGTTTCCAAGGAGTGCCTGGTGGATTCGAACGGTTGACCTTCCGGTTAGCAGCCGCAGCTGTTAACCACTGCACCGCCAGGGTTTCTCACATCTTACTATAGGTCTGTTAAAAAAGCCAGCTCCTCTTGAGCATTTAGAGGGAATCAAAATATTCAAAATTTCTTTTTGTACACAACCTCTGAGGGCTGCATCCTGCTTCTTTCGAATGTGGTTTGTCTGTGCTCCAGGACTGCACTTTCCCTGAAGAAATGGCTCCGAAGAATCTGGAAAAGATGCTCTCTGTTCTGGGCTCTACCATCTTGGGTAGCACCTCCAGTGGCACTGGATTTCTGGGAAAGGAGCACAGGGCTTTCCTCTGATAACATGATGGGCTGGTGCTGGGAGACAGAATCCCTCAGTCCACAGGTGGAAGAGACAACATCATCATCCAAATCTGCCCTGGGCTGTGGGAGGATCAGGAGACCCCATGGCGGCCTGGAACAGAGTGGGGAAGACCTCAGGGCCCTCTTCCCTGCTGGCTCCACACGAGTGGTCCAGGAGCAGGTGGGTGGGTTCAAGCCTCTCTGAGCAGGGACGTGGCATGGCCAGGAGGCGGCTGCATTCTTTCCCCGTGATGTGCCCCTGGCAACCAAAAGCTTCTGCCTGTGAGCCACTCCACAGGGCTCACTGTGACCAGCCTAATCACAGTCTCCGCATTGGAAATATTGCCACCAGACAGGCACTGCCATCCTCTGAACGCTGGGAGATGGAATCGTGGACAACAGGTCGGCTTTCACTGGGGGCGGGGCTGCAGCTCCCACCGTGCTCTTCCCTCGTCCTCCAGGGAGCGAGGGGCACCGAGGACATGGTGGGGAATCCAGTCTTGCAGGGGCCCATGCCCTCTCCGTGGAGGTATTTGTCAAAGCCACACAGTAGTCTCCTTCAGAGGTCACTGGAAAACCAAAGCACCGTTTGCCGTGCAGTCGACTCCTACTCATGGAAACCCCATGGGTGTCAGGGTGGAACTGTGTGCCACAGGGCTTTCAAGGCTGTGAGCTTTCAGAAGCAGATCACCAGGCCTTTTTTCCAAGGCACCTCTGGGTGGATTTGAACTTTCAATCTTTTGGTTAGCAGACCATTGGTGGTGGTTGTTGTTGGGACAACGTACATGTGGAAATTGTTGAATGGATGTATATTTTGTTATGTATATTGCCTTCAAAAATAAATAAATAAAAAGAAAGAGTAGAGCATGGTGGTTAAGAACACAGACGCTGAGTCAGATGGCCTGGGTTTGAGTTCCGGTTATGTCAGTCCTAGCTGTGTTACCTTAGGCAATTTACATAACCTCTCTGTGCCTTGGTTTTCTCAACAGTAAAATAGGGATAATAATAGCACTTACCTCATTAACTTGTTCGGTGCTATCAAGTCGATTTCAACTCATAGTGACCCCATGTGACAGAGTTGAACTGCCCCATAGGGTTTTCTAGGCTATAATCTTTATCGGAGCAGATTGCCAGGTCTTTCTCCCTCAGTTACGGGGCGGGTTTGAAACACCAACCTTTCAGTTGGCAGCAAGCGCTTAACCATTGCGTGCCACCAGGACTCCTCGGTACCATTTGTAATGCTGTGAAAATAACCCTCAAAGCTTCCTGCATGTTGATAATAATATAATAACAGTAATTGCTCTGGCCAAGACGTAGCATGTACTGCATGCCAAGCCATGTTCTACGTGCTTCACTTATATTAACTCATTTCATCCTCACAGCTTAATGAGGTAGGTGCTATTATTATCTCCATTTTACCGATGAGAAAACCGAGGCACAGAAAGGTTATGTAAACTGCCTCAGGTAACACAGCTAGGACTGACATAACCAGAATTCAAACCCAGGCCATCTGACTCGGAGTCTGTGTTCTTAACCCTCATGCTCTACTATTTCTTTCTTTCCTTTTTTGTTTTTGGAGGCAACATACACAACAAAGCATACACCCATTCAACAGTTTCTACCTGAACATTTTGGTGACATACTTCACATTGCGTCACCCTTCTCATTCTGCCTACTATTTCTTGATAGATGAACTTAAGAAGCCTACGTCAGAAATAGAGCCCATCTATTTTACTTTTACTTTGTCATCTGCCCAAAGCAAAGGGAGGGAGGGAGGGAAGGGAAGGGGAGGGAAGGGAAATGGGGAAAGGGGAGGGTAAAGGAGGGTAGAAGGAGCCCTGATGGAGCAATGATTAAGCACTCAGCTGCTAACCATAAGGTTGGTGGTTCGAACCCACCAGCCGCTCTGCAGGAGAAAAGACCTGGTGATCTGCTCCCATAAAGATTTCTGCCTAGAAAACCCTATGGGGCAGTTCTCCTCTGAGACACGGGGCCCTGCGAGTCAGAATCAACCCCATAGCACACAACAACAAAGGAGGGGGGGGGGGGGAAGAGGAGAGAGATCCAGACAGGGAGAGAAATAACGAGCGAGAGGGGGAAACCAGCCTGCCTGCATCTGACCTGCACTCCTACTCTTGCTGAAATCTAAATTCTCACCTGGCTTATTTACAGATTGGGTGTAAGATCCTAATAAATGGGAGGATTTTAAAAAGGTCCTCAGGATAGCAGAACCAAGCTAAGCAAACGGCTAGTGTACACAGCCCGGGTGAGATGAAAGGGCTGAACCGGCGGGACCACTCAGGCCCCTTATCTGAGCCTGGCCCTCTGTGGGGTTGAGAAAGCCCAAGTGGGCGGCCCTGGCGGAAAGTTCAAAGTCATTTTTTGAACAGATAGCGCCATCAAAAGTTTGTTTATCTGTTGAAATATTTAGGAGAACAAGATATCACTTTGACCTGCCTACACCTGCGACCTTTGTGAATGCCGTTAAGATGTGTTTTAAGCTTGTTTGAGGTCTTAATCTTTAATGGGCTTCTGCATTTTTCAAAGGGTAGAATTTGGCGCAACAGAACCAAACCAAAGAGAGGTATTTCTCCCCCATCAAGAGAGGTAACCTTAGCCATTCCCGTGCACTCTGGAAATGAAAAGAGAGAAATGTGTATGGTCCGACTTCAGCCTCGGAGCCACATTTTAACAGCAGCAGCAGTTCGCCTCGAGTCCCCTTTCTTCAATCCAAAATGCGAGGATATGGAGCTGAAGCCATCACCTGCTTCCCCAGGCACTGGCCTTCTGGCCAGAGCTGAATTGGAGGACCTCCTTGAAAGAGATTGGGGATCCAGACATGGAGCTTCCAGAGTATTCTGTGTGTCTTGTGGGCCCAGGCATTTGAAGTCAAATAGGATTATTTTGCAGAATCCATGGGTGATGGTGTAGAAGAAAATTCAATGAGTAACTTAAAGAAGGAAGAGAGTCTGGGGTATAGACACTCTTTTGTAAAAATGGAGTATCTTGACCCTCACTCCTCCTCAAACCATGGTTTCCTTGAGCCAGCTGCAGGCCAGACCTTTGCTAAGATATTGGTAGACGTGGGAGATGCAAAACTCTCAGGAGCTCCAACTCTCTAGATGTAAGTAGAGTTGATGTCAAGTAAGTGCAGCTGGAGGATTCACCTGGAGAACATGTCTATCCGGGAGGATGGAAGAGACCTCGGAAAACAACACTGGACGGAGAGTCTGAAGACTTGGGTTTAGGCAACGGGTCTCCGACGTACTGTGTGAACTCGGAGCCTCAGTTTCCTCATGTCAAATGGAGGTAAAATATCTCTTATCCTACCCTCATCAGAACCATGATGATTAGAGGAGTTGATGGCTGACAAAGCTCTTTGTAAAAATGTAAACTTGGAGTATTAAAAAGAGTTTTGTTGATGAAATATTTTAACTAATAAAGACCCCAGAAGGAACCTGCATTAATTTATGAGTCCAGAGCATGGCTCAAGGTGAGGTCTCAAAAATATATATCAGTGACATAGACCGAGTCACAACGCAATCTATGGCAGGGCTTGAATGCAAGGATCTACTTAGGACAGGAATATGCATGGACTCCTGAACTCAGGAGGATTTCTGAATCTGGTACCAACGATGGCTTGTGGGCATTGTCCTCAAAGTTTACTAGCGCACTTCAGACTCCCCCCATTCCATTCAGGTTTTGTCATTCTGGCTTCAAAGTCTGACTCTAACATGAAGTAATGACGTGGCCTTGGAAATTTATTTAGACCCTCAGAGCCTCAGTGGTTCATTCGTAAAATGGAGATAATACATTCATGAGCTCTAAATATGACATAGAAGGTATGTAAGATGCCCACATGGTGCCTGGCATATAAAAGGAGAGAGAGAGAAAAAAAGGAAGCTCTTCTCTTTCTTTTCCTCCTCCTCACCCCTTCCTCATTATCTTCATCATCAGTATCACTCCAGTCAGTCATCAAGATGACTTATATTTGCCAAAAAATATCTTCAAGTTTGATGATAGGAAAGGGGACTCAATTCTATCTTTTCAAGGCTGGGAAAGGCGGCCATGGTCTCCATGTGTGTTTTGTAGGGGGCAGGCTGGAGGTTGGAAAGGAGATGCCCAAAAGTTTGTCTCCAGTTGGTTCTGTGGAGACCCCAGCTACCTAGATGATCCTTCCTCTACCACAGGGATGCACTGAGGTCAGGATACTCAAGGGCCAGCTGTGTCCTTTCCCCAAGCCAGTGTACCACAAAGGAAAGCCCAATCTTTGACTTTCAGCTTCTTTTGTTGGGTCTAGGCCCAGAGTGGGTCTAAAAGTAATTAGGAAAGGTGGGAAGACTAATTCAAGACGGCAGCGCCAACTCAGTCTTCCATGGGATGGTGATGCCCGCAAGCCAGTTATGAATCATGGGTTGCTGCTCAGTGTCTCCATTGAGCATGTTTTTCTGTATCCAGCATGTTTGAGCTAGTATATTTCCAGATCTTGGTCCTTCATCTATAAAATGGGGATAATCACTGTTTTAACTATCTCACAGGATTACTGTGTGAAATAAGAATAACAATAACTAACATTAATGAAGGGGTTCTGGTGGCTCAGTAGTTAAAACTCTTGGCTGCTAACCAAAAAGTTAGCAGTTTGAACCCACCAGCTGCTCCATGGAAGAAAGATATGGCGGTCTGCTTTCATGAAAAGATCTACAGCCTTGGAAGCCCTATGGGGCAGTTCCACTCTGTCCTATAGGGTCCTGATGAGTCAGAATTTGACTCAACTGCAATGGGTTTTGGTAACATTGATGAAATACTATGTGTCAGGATGTGATAATACTACTTTGTATCACTTCATTTCAACTTTGTTAGTAATCAAATAAATGCAAATTTAAACTGCCATGTGTACCATTACATTCCCATTACACTGGCAAAATTGAAAATGTCTGACAATACCAAGCACTGGGGAAGAGTGTAAAACCGTGCAGCCACTTTGGCAAAGAGTTTGGTAATAGCTAGCAAAATCGAAAAGTGCATTCCCTGTGAGTCAGCCATTCTACTCTCAGTTATGTTCCCTAGAGAAACTCATACATGGGCCCCAGGAGACATGTACAAGGGTTTTCATAAAGCATTGCTCATGATAGCAAAAAAGTTGAAAATAATGTAAATGTTCATCATGAAATGGAATATTCTATGAAAATCACTACTTACCACTACTTTTTTTCATCCATATAAACATGGATGAAAAAAGCAAGTGGCAGAAAACTATGAAAAGCTTTGTATAGGGAAATATACCTGAGTAAAGTATAAAGAAATACCTGGGAATGAGCAACACCCAATTCAGGGTAATAGCTGTCTCTGAGAAAGGACTGTGGCTGTTGTTAGTTACTGTCAATTCCAATTCATGGCAATCCCATATGTGTTGCGGTAGAACTGTGCTCCATAGAGTTTTCAATAGCTGATTCTTCAGAAGCAGATTGTCGGGCCTTTCTTCTGAGGTGTCTCTGGGTGGACTCTAGCTGCCAACCTTTCACTTAGTATTGCTGTTGTTGGGTTCCTTTGAGTAGTTTCTGACTCATAATGACCCAATATGACAGAGCAGAGTTGCCCCATAGGGTTTTCTTGGCTGTAATCTTTAGAGAAGTAGGCCACTGGGTCTTTCTCATGAAGTTGCTGGGTGAGTTTGAACAGCCAACCTTCTTGGTTAGCGGTCAAGCTTTTAACCATTGCACCACCAGGGCTCTTTAGTTAAGCACTTAACTATTTGTGCCACCCAGGGAATAGCTGGGGGCATGTAACTCGGAAGTACACAGTGACCTTCTACTGTCTTTGTCATATTTTATTTCTTAAGCTGGGCAGTGGATCCAAAACCAAACCCATTGCCATCGAGTCAATGCCGACTCACAGCGACCCTATACGACAGAACAGAGCAGCCCCATAAGACTTCCAAGGCTGTAAATCTTTTTACAGAAGCAGACTGCCACATCTTCTTCCCATGGAGTGGCTGGTGGATTTGAACTGTAGACCTTTTGTTTAGCAGCCAAGTGCTTAACCACTGTGCTACTAGGGCTCTGTAGGTTGTGGGTACGTGGGTTTTTATTACATAATCTTCTGTACTTTTGGATGTCCTAAATATTTCATAATTCCTTGTTAAAAACAAATAAACTATATTAAAATAAAAATGAAATAAAATTTAATTTTCTTGGAAGGCAGAACTGGTTGGGAAAGGGAACCCACTGGAAGCTGCAATGGCGGCCTCAGTGAGGTCAGCCCAGACCTCTGGTCCCCCTCCAGGAAGACAGGACAGAGGGACAGGAAAGCCGGCTCCATTCTAGCCAGGAGCGCCGCTGCTCCCAATCATGCACTCAGCACGCTCCCTGCTTCTGGTAAGGATTCCAGGCAAAGAAAGGGTCAAGACGACAGGACAAGAGCAGGGGGAGCATGAAGGCCTTGGGTCCACAGAGGTCCCATCCCAAAGTGGCTAAAATGATGGATTTAGATATTTAATGAAAAGGCGTTTCTGGAAGAGTAATAAAAATATAGTCAAGTAGGCAGGTATGTTGATGGTTTTTTTGGTTTTTTGTTTTTTTAATCTACACTTCTGCAGTGCTTGCTCTGGAACAATTCTTTTGTTAGATCAGGTAATATTTTTGAAAAACAGCATTACAAAAGGTTAAATGTAGAACAGATGTAAGTTATAAAATACAAGCTGATCAAAGCTGAGATTTTGAGACAGATATGTTAGCAAATGATGATAAATCCGTCCCAGTAGGACTGTAAGGAGCAGACAAATGTAACTACGGCAGAGTGAAAGTCAAGGTTTGAACCTGGGGGGAGGGAGAGAGAGTGAAAACAAATGTTGGAGTTAATCCCGGTGAACTCACGCAGAACATCAATGTGTGGACGCTGAGATGGGACAAACATAACGAACACAGTATACACCATCTTCTTGAAAAGAATGATCAGATTCCTGGGTTGTGAATAATCCAGTTATGGATTCCAATCCCAGAGTCTGAACAATCTCTCCTTATGCGGCATTCTGACCCTGGATTTCAACGTTTTCAGGCAACAAATACTGGGTTCTGGGTTAAAGCTTGAAAAATCAGCTTTAGAACTTGCGCCTCTAAACTTCTCATTAAAAAGCCAGATAATTTATGGTCACATCATTAAACCGCTTCCTTGGCCGACCATGATAAACTTATCATTTCAGGGCAAGATTTCAGCAAAACATTACAACTCCTTTCTGGGAAGGCAGCAAAGAAACAAAATTAAATAAATCAAGCCTTTCTGTGTCAATAAATGAAGCCTATGAGAAGTAAACTATTTACGGAGGCTTAAGTGAAACAGAAAACATTTAAAGATCAAGAAAAAAGGCAGTAATTGTTCAGGCTGTCAGCAGGGGACTGTTGTGATAATTTGATCTGAACTCTGCTAACAAATGACCGAGCCGTTTTTCCAACTTTAGTATCTGTTTATGCTCCTACAAATTGAAACCCCACCGCTCAGCTGCACAGAACAGGGCCCGGCACAATAGCACATCAGCCCGCAGATTAGTTCAAGGTGGGGATGGATTAGCTGTCCATCCCAGGCCCCCAACCCCTCCAGAATATTTTGTCTTTCCCTGCTGAGGTAAAAGGGTGCAGACATATGTAACTAATAAAGAAACAGGCTTCTATGGACTGGAGGTTGAGTGGAAGGAATGCAGAACAAAACTATAAAATAATAATAAACAAAGGGGCAGTGAGGACCAGGGGAACTCAATACCTCCTCTGCATACCCAGACCGGGATGCAGCACCAGCATGCCCGCAAATTTTTCAAATGGAAGGGGGCCTGTTGTGTGTGATCTTCCAGCACACGGTTGTGGGCCAGGCGTGCCAGCATTCAGGACTGACGTGAGATCAAAAGCCTGATAAATGAGAGCAAAGGGCCTGTTTGACCCACTAAACCATATTCTACAAGAATCCCAGGCTTTTAAAGTAATAAGAAAGGCCATAAATTACCAATGTCTTGGATATATTCTGATATATTCTGATGCACACGAATGTTATTCGTATTTAATATTTTCAGAGAGGTTCCTGAGCGCTAGAATGCTTAGGAATCTTGTCCTCTATCAGAATCCTGCATCTAGAGGCAGAGTCCGTATTGGGAGAATAGCAACTTACCTTCCTGGTGTTTCAGAAGCTAAAAATGATAATTAGGTGAAAAATATGTTTTACATAAATGGGAGCAAATTCAAAATGACATCAGACATCCGGACACTGCTTCCTTAGATCAATAATGAGTCACATTTCAAAAAGACACATTGCAATTGAATGAAAAAAAAAAAAAAAGATGAATAAATGAATGTAACTGTATAGCATGGGATTAACAACATGGGCTATGGATCTGAGGCCTTTCTCCACCACTACAAGCTGGGTGATCTTAGCTCACTTAACCCCCGTCAAGTCTCGGCTTCCTCATCTGTGGATAAGAATATTAACACAGGGCTATTAAGAAGACAAAAGGCAATGGTGCACAGAAAGTACAGCGACTTGCACATGCTAAGTGTTCAGTCAATGTTAGGCAAGACTTTGTTGTGGTTATTATACCTATCAGCAAAGACTTAGTGGATAGATGGAATGAGGAATGAATGAGAGGATGGAAGGGAAATTTTGGTTACTCTATTAAGAAAAAAAAGTAAGCTTGGCTGAGGATTCAGAAAATTTGTGGAAACAATTATCAAGTAAAAGTTTCCTACTAATTGGATTGTTTCATTGGCCCTTCTTTTGTGCTTCTGCTGTTTTCCAAATTTTCAATCCATTTGCCCCAATCTACTCTGAGGAAACGCTGAAAAACGTTCCAGCAGGGGGCACTGGCCCCACTGAAAGCTGGGGAAACCATTTTGAAAATGGCTGCCTTAACTGTCCCAAAGAAAACACTCACGCCAACCACTAAGACAAAAACATTTATTTCCTTCCGGGCAAATTGCTTTCAGACCAAAAGCATCTCAAGATGGCAAATGCTTTGCCTACTAGGATGTTGCCAGATCAAACAATTACTTACTAGAACCAAAATAACTCCAAAAACCATGCGTTAAACAAGGCAATGCTGAATGAAAAGAACGCTTAACCTCAAGCCTTTCATCCTTCGGCTAGCCTAGTGATTCTCAGCCAGGGTGATTTTACCCCACAGGGGACATTTGCCAATGTCTGGAGACAATTTAAAAAAATGTTTTATTGTATTTTTGGTGAAAGTATACACAGCAAAACAGGTTCCTATTCAACAATTTCTACACATAATGTTCAATAACTTTGGTTACATTCTTCACATAGTATCCACATTCTCATTATTTCCATTCCTAGCTGTTCCATCCTCATTAAGTTAGTCTCACTGCCCCACCCCCAACTTTCTCATCTATGCTTTATAGTAACTGTTGTCCATTTGGGCTCATAAAGGTAATTTTTTGAAAGAGTGACATTCATTACTTTGCGATGCTAACATGCTATTTAGTTAAAAGGTGACTTCAGGGGATAGTTTCAGTTCAAGGTTTAAAGAGTAACTCAGGGCAATAGTCTCGGGGATTCCCCCAATCTTAATGAGCCCAGTAAGGCTGGATTCTTTGAGAACTTGAAGTCCTTTTCCACATTTTTCAGGCCGGAGACATTTCTGATTGGCGCAACTGGGCGGTGCTACTGGCATCTAGCCGGTGGAGGCCAGGGATGCGGCTGAATATTCTACATGACGTTCAGCACAGCCCCCACAAAAAGAATTATCAGGTCCAAAATGTCAATAAAGCCGAGACTGGGAAGCCCCAATCTAGACACAGGCGTGACACTGGTTTTCCACTTGGCTCAGCTTGGCCAGGGTACACGTGCATTCTAGGGATGTGATGTTGTTGAGTCTGAGTCTCAGCAGATTGAAAATAGTAGTAATGAACAAAAACTTCAACCAGGAAGGAGAGAAAACAGGTGCTGAGAATAGTATTCCAGTTTCCTCGCCCTGAACTCCAGAGAAACCTGCATGGTCAGAAAATTGTCTAGCTTCTTTTTATCTTCCCCAAATAGAGAAGCTAAAGGCCAGATGCTGAATATCTGCAACTGTATTTAGAATCGTCAGGGAATGCTGACTATGCTGGAAATTAATTAGAGGTGGTAGGTATAGTAGATCGGGTGGGAGAGGTGCCCAGAACGGACTCAGTCCAACCTGAGTTTAAATCCTGGTTCTGTCTCTCAATAGCTGTGTCACTTTGGACAAGTTAGTTAAGCTTCCTGGGTATCAGTTTTCTCATCTGCAAATTGGGGTTAACTCCATTCGATTTTCAAGATTGTGCTGAGGATTAAATTAAAGAATATATCTACACTAACTTGGAGGGTGTCTGGCATATGGAAATTGGTCAGTTTGGAAATTCTTAGCTTCAAGAATGAAATCTATAAACCAAAGTGCTCATGCAGATGTTACTTTAAATCTTTACTACAGTTCTAAGTCCCTGGTGCAAACGGTTAACACACTCAGCTGCTAACCGAAAGGTTGGTAGTTTGAGTCTACCCAGAGGCACCTTAGAAAAAAGGCCTGGCAATCTACTTCCAAAAAAAATCAGCCAGTGAAAGCCCTAAGAAGCACACGCAGTTCTACTGTGACACACATGGGGTCACCAAGAGTCTGAACTGAGTGAATAGCAACTGGTTCAGTTGTTCAGTTAACCAACATTTACTGAGCACTTGCTGGGTACCATGATTTGCACAGATTACCTCATTTTAGCCTTCTGTTGCTGTTGTTTTTGGAAACACTGGTAGTGTAGTGGTTAAGAGCTACGGCTGCTAACCAAAAGGTTGGCAGTTCAAAGCCACCATGGCGCTCCTTGGAAACCCTATGGGGCAGTTCTACTCTGTCCTATAGGGTCGCTATGAGTCGGAATCGACTCTCTAGCGACGGGTTTGGTTTTGGTTGTTGTCGTTAGGTGCCTTCAGATTGGTTCTGACTCATAGTGACCCTAGGTGTTAACAGAATGAAATATTGCTCAGTCCTATGCCATCCTCACAATCATTGCTATGTTTAAGCCCATTGTTGCAGGCACTGTGTCAATCCATCTCATTGAGGGTCTTCCTGTTTTTTGCTTATGCTCTACTTAGCCTTCTAACATTCCATTATTACCCCCATTTTACGGGTGGGGAAACCGAGGCTCAATCATTACACATCTACTTCATGGTAGAGGCAGAGTTTGAAACCAGAGCCCACACTCTTAACTACCTCTCTGCACCAACTACCACATTTAAAGAGGTCAGGGGCTAGAAGGAATGGGAGAGATCATTCGGGCTAACCTATTAATTTCTCAGATGGACAATTGAGTCCCAGAGGGATCAAGCAGTTTGCTTGTGATAAAATGCATGGAAACTGGGGGTGGGGTGGGGCCATGACTCCCGTTTCTCCCAACAAAGAACTGCTCTGCATTTTTTTTTCAGCATCAGATGCGGTTTTCCCAGCACAGGGTAAACACAGGACAAATCACTTAGCATGTCTATCTCAATAACCCGACTTGACTGAGATGAATGAATTCACATCCAGTCATCATGTAAGCCTGTTAAATATTCTGGGAGGCTGCAGTATACATTTTAATGGATGTTGAAACACTGAGTGTGCGTGTTTATGGCTCTTTTAATCTTGCCAGTTTTACTAATATGATTAGTTTGGGAACCATTCCACACTGAGAAATAGACGTCAAAATGGAACACAGAAGTTTCTAGAACATTTTGTTTCTTGATCTATTTATTTAGAATGGAATGTTTGGATCTCGCCTATGAGCTCAGTAAGGAAAGAAAAACACAAATGGCTGAACCCACGACTTTGGCAGCTCTGAAGAATCCATGGTGGACATCTGCCTTTGTTCATTGTGGAACACCTGACATTGTGGTTACTGATTGTGCTACCTCCCTTTTGGGGGACCCCCAGTCCTCACAGATTGATATTCCTGGCTACACCAAGTTTCCAGGAATGAAAATCCACAGGGCACAAAGTGAGGTGCCCCAACCCTGCCTTTATCGGAACATCCATGGTGCAATTGTGAACAGCCGCCAAATGAGAAGATCAGTGTCTGGGAAAAATGATTGAAAATGGCCGAATGCCACAGTGAGAGCTGTTTGTTCTGGGAATGGAAGGAGGAAATTGTCAGAGGAAGTGAAATAGGAAATGAAGAGATCAAAGAGAAGAGGAAATGAGATTGAATTGGGCCCTTTTTGGATTCAACTTTGCACTCTTAACCCATGTGAGGCAGAAAGATTAGCCTTTCAACAGCTGGGTCAGGGAGAAACACTTTCCAACGGGTGCATCCTGACAACTGGCAGCTCCCACATCCCAGCCCACAAATGGACTGCTGAGAGTGTGCTGAGGGAAGTCAGATGCATTTCCCACAGAAAGTCCAGTGATCGGTGTCCCAAGCAAGCTCCCGAATGTCTACTTAACCCATTATTGTTGTTAGGTGCCAACAAGTCATCTTCTCTGGCTCATGACAACCCCATGTACAATAGAATAAAATGCTGCCAGGTTCTGCACCATCTTCACAGTTGTTGATACACTCAAGTCCATTGTTATGGACACTGTGTATTTTGAGTGCCTTCCAACCTCGGGGACTCATCTTGCACCACTATATCGGACAATATTCTGTTGTAATCCATAGGATTTTCATTGGCTAATTTTTGGAAGTAGATCACCAAGTCTTTCTTCCTAGTCTGTCTTAGTCTGGAAGCTCTGCTGAAACCTGTCCACCATGGATAACCCTGTTAGTATTTGAAATACCAGTGGCATAGCTTCCAGCATCACAGTAACATGCAAGCCACTGCAGTACAACAAACTGACAAACGGGTGGTGGATTTAACCCATCATACCCTTAAATTATAGGATATGATGACTACGTAGAACCTGACTCAGGATTCTTGCCACCAGAAAGAAGTGAGGCCTCATTCAAAATCAACAACCTTTGCAGTACCAAGAGTAGGAAATGGGGCTTCCAAAAGTTCAGACTTTGGGATGGGAGAGTTGAGAGCAGGGATGGACATTGGAGTCCACTCAGAGGTACCTTGGAAGAAAGCCCTGGTGATCTACTTGCACAAAATCAACCGTTGAAAATGCTACGGAGCACAGTGCCATTCTGACACACATGGGGTCTCCATGAGTCAGAATCGACACAACAGCAACAGGGTTACCGGTTTAAGGTTATACCTATAGTTGTGCCCTTTTTTTATTAAAAGGGAAGCTGACAAGAGCTGGCAAAATATTAAAGGCATATTAGCACCAAATTAGGGCTTTCTCTTGTCACTCTGAGAATGATTCAGAAAGGATTGAAAGAGTTAACTTGCTCATTAATTCATTAATTAATGCTATGCTCACGTACCATTTAAAATCACTTGAGTGCCACCAGAACTTTGGGAAACAGTTAACTAATCAATAATCAATATTTATGCCTTTATATTTCCTTTTATCTGATCCTATATTACCTTTGTTTCTCCACTGGACTGTGAGTCTCTCATTGCGGCCGCGAGGCTTGTACTTCTTAATAATTCCACCCAAGGACCTGTCATTGTGGGGTCCATAATAACCAGCTGTCATCAAATCAGTTTCTCAGACATAATCATCTTCTCTCCAAAAATTCCAGAGAAGGTACTTTTGGAGGTCGCATCTCGGTTAGTTCCTGCTCAGATCCCAATGTGCTCCAGCCTGGATTATTTATATTTCCCTTTAGGACTGCAGTAAGGCAGAAAATCTCTGTAACACTGACCTCACCAGCCATTATCAAACAATCCAATTTTTTTCCTATGATGAAATTGATGCCTAATATGGCTCTCACCCTCATGATGACAAAGACTGGAATTCTGATTTAGATCTTGAGGTCAATCTTTTTTCCCACGAGTATTTTATGATGAGATCAAGTTTCAGAAAAGAAGGTGCATAAAGACTCATGAGTAATTTGATGTCATTAACAGCCTGGAGAAGTCCCTAGCTTCTCTTCACTGACCTTTCTGATTTGTTTCATGGTGGGAATGGGCAGAAGAAAAATTGGTAATAAAAATTATACTTGAGAGCATAAATAAAACATAAACATAAGAGAACAGTGTTGATCTGTCACAGGATAGGTGTCTAGCCTCCTTGGTCCAGGAATCTAGCTTTTTAAAAAAAAATTAGCCTGATGTTTAGCATTTAACAACAATGCCACGTATTGTTACAGTCAAGATCTGAGAAGAATCTCAATGAATCCCCAACAGAAGTGATTTGTTAGCAGGCACTTGAGATCACCAGCAACAATTCACTTCTGTAGAGTAATGTAAACTAAATTACCTACAATGCAGAAGCAAGGACTGTGCCTGCATGATAAATTGCAGAATATTGCATTGTAAAAAGAAATATTAATTCACGTAACATAACATTAAAATTGATGACAAACTTTTTCCTTTTTTGTTTAATTTTTTAATTACTATTGTCTTAAAGCAGCAGACATCACCTACCTCAAAAGACACACAAACGTATTTGACTGAAAGCGCATTCTTTGCAAGAAAAAAAAAATTTGGGTATTCAGAAGACCAGTGTCTATTAGTTCTTTCTTTTGTTCCATGGAAACTTGTTTTCTCTCCTGGGAAATAAATCTTAATATGTTGTGATTCTGGTGGAGGATTTCTATCTTCATCTATTAGTGTATTTTCTGATGAGAGAAATTCTTGAACTTTTAATAAAACTGAAAGAAGCATAATTATCAAGATCAACAAAAAATTCTAAGAACCGACATTCTGATTGGGGATTGCACTTTATACTTTCTGTCAACCACAGATAGTTGTTTGCCACCATTTTCTGTCCCTGGGTCCTTAAGATAATGTTGACAACTTGATGGAGAGATTTCTATCACTTAGCGCTTGGTCTCCATAGGTACAACAGAAACACGCCTAATGGAATTGTTTCTTTGGTGTCCCAAATGAAATCAAAAGCATAGGACCAGAATAAATGGATATTTCCAAGAATGTTGGAGCCCTGGTGGTGAAGTGGTTAAGAGATTTGCTGTTAACCAAAAGTTTGGCAGTTCGAATCTACCAGCTGCTTTTTGAAAACCCTATAGGGCAGTTCTACTCTGTCATATAGGGTTGCTATAAGTCGAAATTAACTCGATGGCAATGGGTTTGGTTTGGATTTTCCAAGAATGTCAGTCGAGCAGGTAGATCTCAGGTCATTACACTTAGATTGGATTTGGGGGATGGCTTTTCCAGGGCACCATGTTGTCAGCTTGAGGGGCTGGTTCTTCATTCAAACTACCAACCTTTTCATCCCTGGATTTCTCCACAGTTTACAGTTCTGTGGTATTCTGGCACCTTTGAGGATTTGGGCATTAAGATCCATAGCCCCAAGTGAGTGGACATGGACCCATGAGCTATGTTACCCTGCTCTCTATGTCTCTAGCCACAGCTAATTAGGCCAGAGGTCTTGACCCAAGGGCAAGATATCGCTAGACAGTTCTCTGGCATGGTCTGGTGCCAAGAGCTCTGCCTAAATTGAGGTGAAGAGGACAATCAGAGTCTTCTCCTGGGAATATGGGCTCAGAGACTGAGTTAGGGTTGTGCAAACATGGAAAGATTGTGGGTTGGTGACCATGTTGAGTCAGATGGGATTCAAGGAGGAAACTGAGAGAGAGAAACAAAAAAGGCAAAAAAATGAAAAGAAATGGTGCAGCCCATGAGGGAGAGGTGAAGAGTATTGATTCTTTGGCCTCTGATGGCCAACAGGCCCCTGAGACCTGACTGTATTGTCCATAAATTCCAGGAGACCTCAGGATACTTACAATAACCTTATATTTTCACTTGCACTCGCTTGTGTGGGTTAATGTGTCTTGCTACCAAAATCACCATGACTGAACATTCCTTGAGGATGCCTATTGGCTGTTTTTCAACACTCATCTCCTCCCACCTCTGGACCTCTGCACCTCTGCACACAGTGTTCTCTCTGTCTGGAACACCTTTTCTCTGCCTTCCTTAACCAAATCAACAATTTCCCTTCCTTTATCTCACTCGGGGAATCCTCCTCCAGAAGCCTTTCCAACTCACCATGAGTTAGGTGTCCTTCTCCTCTGTTCCCACAGCTCCTGTGCCATGGCCTTCACTACACTGGGAAGTAACCCACATCTTATGTGTCTGACTGTGAGCTCTGTAAATGCAAGGCTGTAACTTCCATCTCTTATTTGAAGGGCTGGGACACCAATGGGGCTCTACACCTTTTCGTCGTAAGACTGAAAGTCTAAAATCAACCAATAATCTCGCATACATCTAAATGAGCTACAAATTCTTTGACTTTGCACTCAAAATTCTTTACAATATGACCCCTATCATATTTTCTGAACTTAGGCCTCACTATTAACCCCATATCCTGTTCTTTTCAATAAAACAAAGATGTCAAGAGCTTACTTACAATGCACAGAACACATGGTTGCCACGCTAGAGGCTGGCTGTTTTTGAATCCTATACAGTAATTTCCTCACTTCAAGCCTTTACTTGTAGAACTATTTCTATCATAAATATCTCTCCTCAACCATCTCTAATTCTCAAAATCCTACCTCTCCTTCAGAGTCCAACTCAGAAATAAGTTCCTTCTCAAGGTGGTCTCTGACATGCCCAACCCACCTTCTATCCCCAGCAGACAGGGAAGGAATCTTTCTGGGAACTCGTTTGCACTTTATGCTCCCAGTATTAAGGCAAGGAGCCCTGGTGGTGCAGTGGTTAAGTGCTCTGCTGCTAACCGGAAGGTTGGTGGTTTGAACCCACTAGCCGGGAGACCGATGTCTGCTTCCATAAAGATTACAGCCTTGGAAACACTATGAGACAGTTCTACTCTGTACTATAGGGTCGCTATAAGTCAGAATTAAGTTGATGGCAATGAGTTTTTTCAGTCTTAAGACACTTAAGACAGTCAAAATAGTCTGATCTGAATCCTGGCTCATGCCCCTCACCAAAATCATAGTCTCCTCAAGGGTAGGAGTCATGCCTTATCCAGGGTACCCCCACGTTAAATGAAAGATTTTCCTCCATAAAGCAGTCTTGGGATAGGCCAGCCTTAAGCTTCCAGGGTATTTTTAGCATCTCATCAGACAGGAGCAAATGATAACAAAACACCTTATGTTGTAGATTAAGGAAAAACCCTCCAAAATTAATAACAGGGACAGTCTAAGTCTACCTAATATATTACCATGCTTGATCCATGGGTTAGGACCTTAAGGGCACATCTTGTTGTTGTTAGTTGCTGTCAGGTACCTTCCAACTCATAGCGACCCTATGTTCAACAGTACGAAACACTGGCCAGTCCTGCACCATCCTCACATTTGTTATGCTTGAGCCCATTGTTACAGCCACTCTGTCAATCCATCTTGTTGAGGGTCTTCTTCTTTTTCACTGACCCTTTACTTTACCAATCACAATGTCCTTCTCCAGGGACCCATCCCTCCTGATAACATGTCCAAAGTATGTGAGACGAAGTCTAGCCATCCTTGCTTCTAAGGAGCATTCTGGCTGTACTTCTTCCAAGACAAATTTGTTCATTCTTCTGGCAGTCCATGGTATATTCAATATTCTTCACCAACGCCATAATTCAAAGGCATCAATTCTTCTTCAGTCTTCTTTATTCATTGTCCGGCTTTCACATGCATATGAGGCGATTGAAAACACCATGGTGAAGGGCACATCTTAGGACTAGTGAATCTCAGCTCACTCAAGGCTTTTCATCTCCCAACGGAAGTTTCAGCTATGTTCACTACTTTATGTAGTATGTTTTTAAATGGACTGGTCTATCTTAGAAAATATTTCAACAGATATTAGAACAAAAACAGAGTTCTGATTTAATCAGTTAACCAGAACCTCGATTACTGAAGTCCCATGCCTTCTGGCCTAAGGAGGTTTTACTGTAGTTAAGAAAAGCTAGGGAAGAAAAAAGATCTTTCCCTGTTCGATTTTTTTCTTTTTAGGCCTAAGCATTAGTACTTACTATTACTTATGCACCAAAGAAAGAATGGATATCATCTCTGCAAAATAAAACAAAAACAAAACAGAACTATAACAGCTCGTTACTACAAAACACTTACTGAGCACTTACTACATGCCACAGCATTCCTATGAGGTAGGAACTTCCATGTCCCAAATTTGCAGGTGAGTAAAAAAAATGAGGCTTGATTAAGTGACTTGCCCCATATCAAGCAGGTAGTAGGTAATGAAGCTGGGACTCCACTCCCAGCTGGGTGGGTCTGCAAGCTGTTAGCTCTCAACCACTATGCTCTACTTAATGGGGCACGTGGGTGAGCCGGGTTGCATAGTGCCGGGGTTTGAAGTTAAGCCTTCATCTGCTAATGACTTACCACTTGGCTTTGAACTGCAGCAGTGTAAACATTTCAGAAGTGAACTTCCTTCATCTTTTCTATCCACGAATGAATCAAATAATTAAATAAAGCAGGTAAAGGATATGTGACCCATGACAAATACGCATAGAATCTCAAAAGTCAATTCCCTTTCCCAAATCTACACTTCACCCTTCTCTTACATCCCTTGCAGGATCTCCCCGTTTTCAGTCACTTAAGCACCACTGTTCTGGCCATTCTCCATTTGCCAGCCCCAACTCCCTACTCAGTCTCCACCTTTCTGCCCTGCTCTGTACCCCAGGAGGCTGGCCTCTGAGGACTGTATTACCCAGGATCCCTTGACCTTGGCTCCTGGTTGGGTTGAGCTGATGGGCAGCACCAGCAGGAGACTGGAAGGTGGGAAGAGAGAGGAGTCAGTTTACTTCCCAGTGGTGCAGCTGTGTCCTTCCTCCAAAGCTCCAGCTTATACTGGGCTCTGGGAAAACCATTTTCTTTTCTCACCATTCAACCCTATGGGGCTAATGGCTTCCTGCTGTTACTAGTCCCCAGGTGACTCACCATCCATCACTGGTTCCCTTAATCCTGGCTGCTCCTCAGTGACTAGTTCTTTCATTAACCTCCTTCCAGTAAAAACCCTCTAAGCAACAGAGACCTGCCTGATACAACAACTTCCATGATTTGGCCTTATCCAAGTACTACTTATACACCCATTCCTCACTTATTGACATGGTTAGATTCCAAAGGCCAAGTTGTTATGTGAAAATTGGTGTTATGTAAAAATGGAGGATGACCATATCAAATCACAAAATGGAGGACGACCACATCATCACATAAATGCCAAATTACATCACTACACTGAGAATCACGGCCCAGTCAAGTTGACACATAACCTTAACCATCACAGCCAGCTTTATTCTCACCTTTAACTTCAACATTTGTTACTGCCAGACGTACATCATTATTACACAAATTAGTCAGATAGTAGATTTTTTTTCCTTCTCTTTTTTTTTTATTGTACTTCAGGTGAAGGTTACAGAACAAACAGTTTCTCATGAAACTGTAGTACACATATTGTTTTATGACATTGGTTAACAACCCCACAACATGTCAACCCTCTCCCTTCTTGACTTTTTTTTTTTTTTTTTGGGTGAAAATATACATAGCCAAAGACACACCATTTCAAAAATTTCTACATGTACAGTTCAGTGACATCGACTACGCTCTTCCAATTGTGCTGCTATTCTCACTTTAGATGAAGGTTTACAGGACAAAATAGTTTCTCATTAAGCAGTCAGTACACATGTTCCCTATGACAATGGTTAACAACCTCACAACACATCAACACTATCTTACTCAACCTTGGGTTCCCTATCACCAGCTTTCCTGTCCCCTTCTGCCTTCTAGTCCTTGTCCCTGGACTGCTGTGCCTCGTTAGTCCCATTTTGTTTTATGGGGCTGTCCACTCCCCGGCTGAACGGTGAACCCTGGGAGTGACTTCACCACTGAGCTAAAAGGGTGTCTGGGGGCCATACTCTCCAGGTTTCTCCAGTCTTCTTTAGGCCAGTAAATCTGGTCTTTTTTTTTGTGAGTTAGAATTTTGTTTTACATCCTTCTCCAGCTCTGTCCAGAACCCTCTGTTTTGATCCCGGTCAGAGCAGTCAGTGGTGGTAGCTGGACACCATCTAGCTGTACTGGGCTCAGTCTTGTGGAGGCCTTGGTAGCTGTGGTCCATTAGTCCTTTGGACTAATCTCTTCCTGAGATAGTAGATTTTTTACTATTGTTGTAAATGCAAAATGTCAGGTAACGAGACAGTCGATAATTGAGGAGTAGATGTATGCTATTACTTGCCCAATGTTTTTTCTTCAAATAAATTCATTTATTTTGTGTTTAGAGGTTATTTTTAAATACTCAATCCCTGTCATAAAGGAAAAACCAGTCACTTGCGCTAAATCGAATGCAGCCATAAAATAAAAGCAAGGCAGCAATTCAATATTATTAAACTCTAGCAAGCTGCTGTTGCTTCCCAAGGCTCTAAGTCCGAGTCCTTTCCACTCTTCGGAAAAATGGAGATGAGCAAGAGTTTAAAAAGGGCCAAGGAGACCCTGGGTGGTATAAATGGTTAACAGGCTAAGCTGTTAACCAAAAAATTGAAGATTTCAGTCTACCCAGAGGTGCCTTGAGAGGAAGGCCTGGCAATCCACTTCCAAAAAATCAATCATTGAAAACCCTGTGGATCACAGTGCTACTCTTACTCTGATACCCACGGTATCACCATGAGTCAGAATCGACTCGATGGCACCAAGCTGAGACTTCCTGGTTGATACAACCAGAAGGAACATGAGAGGATCGTAAAGGGAGTAAGTTTCTCACTGTGTGAATCTATATTATTTGATACACTGTCCAAAAAGTGGTTTGTGTCCCAATTTTGGGGTAACACTGTCTTGCAGTAGCCAGTAGGGAGTAGCTACTGACTCAGCTTATAGCCTCAGATTATGTCTTCGAGATGATACTATGAAATAAAAACCAAAGAAGGAAGCATAATATCCAGTCACACAACTGCACGAAACAATTAGCCCTCCCTCAACAACAACACAACACTAACAACAAGGACAAAGGCACATGTTCTTTGCTTCCAAGAGAAGTTGGTCTTTCCCTGCTAATCCTCTTACAAAGCAAACTGGACAAACAGGAACAAGTGGGTAGGCCAACCATGAGAGTCAGTGCCAACATGCACGTGTGCGTAGGTGTGTGCTCCTCTGGGGTTGTAAGCATGTAAGTTAAACTTTACCAAAGCCAACAGTTAAAGACACTCACACAGTTACACTTCTTATTGGCGGGTGTAAATGACACAAACAACATCAACACATTTCTCTTTCACAGTCTGATGACCATGAACTACTCATTCCACAATGGCTGCAGCAGCGGTGCTATCAGAGATACACATTTCTTGTTGGTGCTCCAGCTAGGCTGAAAACACTGGTTGAAAGCACGACCAAGTGGTTTCTTTTGTTACATTCACATACCCCTGTTGCGCCTGCTGTGTTTTATTAGGCAAATATAAAATTAACAACACAGCAATAATTATTTCCTAAACTGGTTCCAACACAAATTTCCAATTTGAGGTCAGCATTGCCTAATAAAATTTTTACAGCTGCAGTCAAACTGTGATAGTTAATTCCTGGAAAATACAATTCTTAATTCACCAGAATTAGTTTTAAGTCTGGATTCATCCCATAAAGATGAATGTGTATTACTGCAGTTTATACAAAATGTTCAAACAGTAATATCCAATATAATAGCTTGCATAATTTCATCTAATTCTGTTAGAGTATTTGACCTACTTATACTTTCACTGAACCATACATCACGGCTTTAAGATCATTGGGTTTGATCTTTCTAAATTGCCCTTTCCCGAACTGCGCATTGCTTAATGCTAGGCAGCTAAACACGGAATCATGTCAAAGAGGAAAGAATAATTAGAATATCCATGAAGCAGGATTCTATTTATACTCTTATTGCTACAAGTCATTTGTTACTTCAAGAGCTATGCCTTAATCACAGACTCAGCTACTGCTCTGAACTGCAAAATTCACATGCTGAATTCAAAACTCATTTCATCTGCTCAAGTGCCGATTTAAAAAAAAAATTAAAATAATTAAGGAATAATATTGAGTAAATATTTAAAGTACCTACTATGTGACAGGGCCCTGGGGGCACAGTGGTTAAGCATTTGGCTGTAAACCAAAAGGTCAGCAGTTCGAATCCACCAGCCAATCCTCGGAAACCCTACGTACGGGGCAGTTCTACTCTGTCCTACGGGGTCGCTTTGAGTCGGAATTGACTCCTTGGCAAAGGGTTTTCGGGTTTTTTTAAGATGTGACTGGCCCATTCGAAGTGTTTTACATATGCTAACTTTTTAATCCTTACAACAATTCCAGTAGGCAGGAGGTTTTATTATTTTGCCCATTCTGAAGATGAGGAAATGAGCAGAGAGATGGTAAGTAACCTACCACACACAATAAAGTTGCATCCTAGATGGTAGAGCTGAGATTCAAACCCAGGAAATCTGGTTCTACTGCCTCTGCTTTTGACCGCTATGCAATATTGTATAAGATAAAGAATCTTACCTAAAACAAACTTAAAATGACCGATAGTGACCAGAGATAGTAGGGCCCTGTGTGTGTGTGTGTGTGTGTGTGTGTGTGTGTGTGTGTGTGTGTGTGTGTGTGTGTGTGTGTGTGCGCGTGCGTGCGTGGTGAAGGCAACGGAAGACGAATGGGGCACGCTTGAAATATTTAGAGATTTGTACGGCAAATGGGAGACTAATGCTTTGGGTTCTCTTTCATGATTTGTTTCTCCTAAACATTTCCTTTTTCTAAGTGTCTAAGACATGACATTGGATCAGCACGGATCTAGTAAATTCTCCAAGGGTAAAACCTACAGACGTCTGGAAGAGGCCATCTTCTGCAAAACACAAGCACACTGACTTCTTGGTGTGAACCATGCAAGTTCAGTCATGCTTTTCTTGGCTTCTAGAAATAATTTTAGTCTTCTGCCAGAGTCTTGGCACCTGGCTGTAGGGTAGTGGAAATGGCCAAACTTTTATACTTGGACAGACCTGACTGAGTTCATTCCTGTTTGGCCACTTCCTAGATATGTGGCCTGAAGCAAAGTTCTTCACTGGTCTGTGCCTTCCTTCCCTTCATTTGTGAAATGGAGGTAATATCTGTTTTATTCCTGCTCAGTCCATTCACCCTAATTTTGATGCCCTGATTGCTCTGTTACTTAGGGTTCTGGAGTTGCAAGCAACAGAAACTAACGTGGAGAAACTAAGCAGAATTAATTCATTGGATAGACATGGGGTAGCCACATAACGAAATGAAAAGCTGAAGAACCAGCTGGAGAAGGAACAAGAAGTGGAGCTGTTCTGAGTTACCGTGCCGACTAATGGAGCTAAAGCATGCCAAGTCCACAGTACTTTGAAAGCGCTCAGTAGAGGTTCATTCTTTCCTCTTCCGTCCCAGGCCTCTTTTCACCAAATTCTTTATCCGTTCCAAACACATACTGTGCGCGTACTCTGTGCATAGCACACTGAACATTATGAAGAATGTGAACATGAATAACTCAGTTGCTGCCAAAAAAGTCAGTAATGCCCTTACCCAGAGTACTATTTTATGTTGTTGAGAAATACCCAAATGAATCATTCATCTCTGAAATAAATGGCTAATGTCAAAACATTTACCAATGCAGACAAAGCTGACTGAAATAAATGGTTGAATAACCCATTGTTTGAAAATCTACAAGAGCAATATATATTACAATCAGATAAATCACAATTACAAAGGATTTTCTGCTGCTTTTCAAAACGCTTGCCAGTAAGAAGGATAATAAGTTCAACAAGTGGTTGCCAGTTACCTCCAGGGAATGAAACTAGGGGGTGGAGGGGGGTGTGGGGAAAAGAACACTTTCCATTTCAGACTCTCCTAGAGTGTTTGGGTTTTGAAACTAAATTACGTATTTATTTTATAATAATTACTAACTAGTTTAAATTTCAAAAATGTATTTACCAGGGTGCTTTTGGTTGATAAAAACCTAGCTTGAGCTAGCTTAGGCAAAAAAGGGGGGATTTAGTGGCTCCTGACTCCAGGTTCCCGGGTGGTGCAAACGGTTTGCACTTGACTACTGTCATGGATTGAATTGTGTCCCCCCAAAATATCTGTCAACTTGGCTAGGTCATGATTCCCAGTATTGTATGATTGTCCACCATTCTGTCATCTGATGTGATTTCCCTGTGTGTTTAAATCCTACCACTACGATGTAATGAGATGGATTAGCAGCAGTTATACTGATGAGATCTGCAAGATTAGACAGTGTCTTAAACCAATCCCTTTTGAGATATAAAAGAGAGAAGCGAGCAGAGAGACATGGGAACCTCATACCGTCAAGAAAGTAGCGTCGGGAGCAGAGCGTGTCGTTTGGACCTGAGGTTCCTGTGCTGAGATGCTCCCAGACCAAGGGAAGACTGATGCATCACAAGGACCTTCCTCCAGAGCTGAGAGAGAGCAAGCCTTCCCCAGGAGCTGGCGCCCTGAATTTGGACTCGTAGCCTACTATACCGTGAGAGGAAACCCTGGTGGCATAGTGGTTATATGCTACGGCTGCTAACGAAAGGGTTGGCAGTTCGAATCCACCAGGCAATCCTTGGAAATTCTATGGGGCAGTTCTACTCTGTCCTGTAGGGTGGCCATGAGTCGGAATTGACTTGATGGCAGCAAGTTGAGACTGTGAGAGAATAAAGTTCTCTTTGTTAAAGCCATCCACTCGTGGTATTTCTGTTATCACAGCACTAGGTGACCAAGACAACTGCTAATCTAAAGGTTGGTGGTTTGAACCTAGCCAGCAGCGTTATGGAAGAAAGACGTGGTGATCTACTTCTGTGAAGATTACAGCCAAGAAAACCTTATGGAGCAGTTCTACTCTGTAACATACGGGTTCACTATGAGTTGGAATCAACTCCACAGCAATGGGTTTGGGTTTTTGCTCTTTTTTTTTTTTTTTTAACTCCAGGCCATGGGAGGGAAGGGAAGGAGTGGAGGTAGACCCAGTGTCTGGGCATTCTCTTTCTCTCTCCATCACCGCCTTTTGTGTCTGCATCTCTCCTCCTGTTAGCTTTATTCTCTCTCCTAGAAGCTACTAGAACCTAGAACCAAAGCTACTGGCTATTCCTGGCTCTACTTCCAGATCCACAGCTTTGTGACTCCAAAGGAAAGCAGTCTGTCCAGTTCCAGCTGGAAAAACCCCTAGGGAGGACTCTGATTGGCCTGGTTTAAGGCTCCTGGCCACCCTTGGACTAGGGTTGAGGGAACATAATTGGCTCAGCTTGGGTAAGGTGATCACTCTTCTGCCAATCACTGAAGCAGACAGGAGGCACCAGGAGGCTCCCATTGGATCCATGTAGAGGGAGGTGAAGGAGAGGTTGGTAGCACCAACGTAGCTGTGGAAGCAGTTGTTGGGTGCTGGGCAGCCCTCCTAATGGGTGTCCACCTGTGAAGTTTCTGACCTCGCTCTCTGAAGCCTCGTGCTTGTATGTCTCACACCAAGACTCCAGGTTCCAAGAAGACCTTAGATACAAGATCCTCCATCTCTGGCAAGTCTTACGAAAAAGAAATAACTTGAATGTCCAAGTCTATCACACCAAGTCACAAAGAAAACACTGAGTTAATTACTCTCGCTCTCCTTTTGAGCAAAATCCCATCAGATTTAGGACAGGGCTGTAAGCCTTTTGATTCCTCCTCATCTTTGCATCCCCAGTGCTTTGCACCCATTCTGTACATTTGTATTTAGCACTTACTGTGGTAGAATTCTTACCTTCCATGAGGAAGACCCGGGTTTGATTCCTGGTCAATGCACCTCATGTGCAGCCACCACCCATCCGCCAGTGGAAGCTTGAGTGCTGCGACGATGTTGAAGAGGTTTCAGCAGAGATTCCAGACTAAAACAGATTGGGAAGAAAGACTTGGCAAACTACTTCCAAAAAATCAGCCAATGTAAACCCTATGGGTCACAACGGTCCACTCTGAAACGAATCATAGGGATGGCATTGGACTGGGCAGCGTTTTGTTATGTTGTGCATGGGGCCACCATGATTCAGGGGCCAACTTGATGGCAGCTGACAACATCACCAACAACAAATGTACCAGGAACTATTGTAGGTGCTGAGTGGGCCAGATACTCCTTATAGAGCATGTATTTTAGTTGGGAGACAGACAATAAACATACATACACAAATATCCACATTAATAATGTCAGGTTGTGATAAGGGTGATGAAGAACCTTCCTTAAAGCAGGGTAAGGGGATAGAGTATGGGGTACTGTGGGGAGCATTTTTGAGACTGTGGTCGAGCACAACCTCCCCAAGGAAGTGACATTAGCACAGAGACCTGACTGGTGTCAAAGACAGTGCATATTCTGGGCAGATGCAATAACACACACCAAGGCCTTAGGGTGAAAATCAAGTTGATATGTTTGAGGACACACAAGGAGAACACCAGGGCTGTAGTACAGGGGGCAGAAATGAAGAGGGGGACACCTCCAGGATGGGATCGTGAACGGCCCCACCAGCCATATACTAAGGACTTTGAATTTTACTATAGGTGTAATGAGGAGCCTTGGAGAGTTTCAAGCAGGAAGTGACAAGCTCTGATTTATGTTTTTAAAGTGCCTGGGCAGTGGTAGGCTCTCAATAAATATCTGTTAACAATAAAAAAAAAAAAAAAAAAAAAAAAACTCGGACCAAAAAACATGTTAATAGCCTGCAGGAGAGGGGTTGTGCTACTGACTAATAATGAAAACAGACTGACATTTGCCCAGTGCTTTATAGTTTACAAAGCTCTTTCACCCCGATGATCTCATCTGACCTCTCATTGGGACGAAGATATATGACCACCCAACATGAAGGCTGATGCTCGGCAGACAGCAGCCCGGGGCGGCCCTGCCCGCGTGTGTCGGAAGATCACACCGTCAGGAGCTGAGAGGACAGAAGAAACTCCCGCACCTCCCGAGCACCACGGGCTCAGGGCCCTGAAGATGCCCCAGGGACTCCCTCCTTAGCCTGCTCTCTCAGACAGGAGAGAGACTCTCCAACTCATCTTCTAGAACCTTCCTGGAGGCTTTGCTTTGCAAGCCAGAGGCCTGGGGAGACCAGATCAAGAGGAGATTATGTATGCTCTGGGAGATTTGCTTTTCTTCCCCTCTTCTGTTCAAACATGAGGGTTCCTTTGGTGGCTAAAAAGAAAAATTCTGTAACTTGCCCCTCAGGCCTGGGATTGAGGCCATTAGAAACAATGGCACCCGGGAGCCCCTAAAGGTGGCCTTGATTTAAACAGCTGGTGTCAAACCCCTCAGTGACATCATGGGGCCACTCTGGAGCAGGGCTAGACAGTCACTACCCCAGACTCCCGGCGCCTGATGCCACGGCCTCAGAAACCACACTGTCCTCTGGGCTTCTCAATGTCAGTTTGGCCATCTTTCCTGTGCTCTGCCCCTGGCCTTATGGGAAAGGTGGATGTTCTCCCTTCCTTCCGGGGAACAATCCTAACCTCCTCCTCAGGCACCTCAGGGTGTGGGTCCCAGTTCTTCCACTAACAATCTTTGTGACCCTGGGCAAAAGGTGCTGCAGCTGCCAGTTGGGCAATACCAGATTCGAAACTCAAAAGGTTCCTGTCTTAAAACCAAAATCACCAAACCTGTTGCTGTCAAGTCAATTCCGACTCATGGCAACCCCATGTGTTACAGAGTAGAACTGCTCCATAGGGTTTTCTTGGCTGTTATCTTGATGAAAGCAGATCGCCAGGCCTTTCTTCCGTGGTGCTGCTGGGTGGGTTCGAACTGCCAACTTTTGGGAAGGCCATGGTAAAAGATGGAGACATTTCTAGCCCAAACCCCTTAATGTAGCTCAGCGATTGGGGCCACAGAGCTCAGAGTGCTGGCCTTGGAGGCTGGTCTTTACCATCGAAATGCCATTTCTACCCCAGCATTTCTCTTTCGACAGGGTGCTTCAAGTGTCCTTAGTCTGCAAGCATTTTTAAACATTTCTTCATGCCACTTTCAAGTGACTTCTCACAAGAGTCATAAGACAGGGCCCTTAGAATTTCTGGAATGAATGTAATTGTAAATGGCTGTGGCATAATCATCATCAAAATACGTGTGTGTATTCTCGACTCAAATATACAGTCATAATAGAAAGAAAGTAAATCTACGTTTTCTGTTGTCAATCATGTTTATTAAATTGAAAAAAAAAGAAAAGTCTTCTCTCCCAGGCGATATGAAAAGTGGGGGGAAAATGAATTTATTCTATGTTGGAGGACTAGGAGAAAAATGTAATTAACAGATACAATTATGCATTCTGATGGAAAGTGCTCCAAGCTGACTGTGGAAGCTCACAGGCCACAGGCTGCAAATTCCCCAACAACTTTATCCATAGACACCGGCCTACAGTTGAATTGCACTTCCTTTGAGTATCTCCTGCAAATAAAAGGCTCCATTCTCTAGCTCTCCCCAGCTTTATGCGGAGTGAAAACACCACTTTGTGCGCACGTTGTGTTAAAATAACAGATTTGTGTCCGTTCCTGTAGGTTTCTGCAGGGAGGAGGGAGGCCAGCTATCCTCACAGAGGATGGCGAGGCGCCTTTTGGAGGAGGAGGATGGAGAGAAAGGGTCTCCAACAGGGAACCTTTGTCCTGGAATGCAAATGAGCCTCAGCCAAACAGCTCGCAGACAATGCCAGCCTAGTCCTCACCGAGAACAGATCCATCTGCAGCGATTTTGTTAACCCAGTGTTTCGGACATTCTTTCTCACACACCAAACACTCGATGTTGACAGCTGTGAATTTTAAACAACCATTCTGTGTATGTTTTTCTAATTTTGTGTATTCAGATTGTTTCTCCGTATTGGGGGGCTGGAAGCTAAGTACCTTACAGTCCTTCATTTAGAGATTTCATGCTTCTTGCAGGTCTTGGCGATTCTGATTGCTAAACAAAGTCAAAACGAAGTGTGCTCACCAGCAGCATTTGGAATGAGCAGACGGTGCAGAAGCGCTTTGGAAACAGGCAAAGTTGCACAAGATTACAAACCAAAGGGCTGGAGGCAGGGCTCTCTGCCCCCCACCCCCTCAAGCTGAGTCCTCCTTCATGTCTGCCCTCAATTATCTGTAAAATGGGCCTGCAGCAACATTTTCAAAGACTGAAAAGGCCTCATATATTCAGGCCATGGGCCCAGCTTTATTCCTCCTTTCCAGCTCCGATTACATTGTCTGGCAGCCAATTTTCTTCTTAGATAGCGTGCAAAGGCAGGAATATACATTTTTCATCTTGAAGGAAAACAAAGGGCTCTCAAAAAACATCTGTGTTGACAGGACACCAGATTTTATGGTATTTTAATTCATTAATTAATTTTTACTCCTGCCTCCTTGGTATGAGGCAGTTCACAACCAAAAACACACCTTATGGAAACAGTTAGCTCTAGAGAAGAAAAAAGGAGTTTGCAAATAGAACAACTCCCAGGCTCAATACGTTTGCTATGACTGAGCTCGGGTCTGACTTCAAGCCTCCTGGCAGCAAGAGTGAAAAGAGAATGATGACTAACAACAAAGCCTCGCTTCACTAAGGCATTCAGTTTGTCACGGTGGAGAAAAACATTCCCGGTGCTTCATTAGGAAAAAAAAAAGATTATATTCAGAGCTTCTCATAAGGGGTACAATGAGAAGAGAGGTACAATGTCAACTTTGAGAGCAAATGCGGTTGGAGAATTCTCGTGGGCATAAAATGAACGCAAATGGGCACCTGGCCAGTGCCCACTTCAGTCGCCTGGTGGTAAGTTCTCAGGGTCCCATCTTGGGAAGGATTCAAGGCTGGGCAGAGGAGAGGCCACACTAGCTTGGAGATGGCTGCCCGGTCAGAGGGCAGATGGTCGACCACACGTGTGCCGTGTAACTCCTGCCCTTGGGCTAAATAAATACAGCACAAATGAGCAGGTTTCTGGTGTCCAACTTGATCCAAAGATAGAACTCTGAGGGCCCAGCAGAGTGGATGGCTATCATGATCCTGGATGTCCCTAAATAACACTTTTCTCAGCTGGGCCTTTGAGATGAGATGGAAGGCTGACTGGAGCTTCTATCAACGCTGAAGACAAAGTAAGCAGATGGTGGTTGCCAGCATAAACTCTAGAATACTGACCTGTAATTCAGGGCTGCACCACCTCCACAGGAGACCAGATCCTTTTCTCTTTTCTTTTTTAAATAATTGTAAAATATTTATCCCTGCAGAATAGAACTTAGGGAACTTTTGCTTTCTATCTTTACATTTCTGTATTGTTTGAATTTATTACAACACACATTACTTTCACAATCAGAAAACAACATATAGATTATTTTAAATTTTTTCTTTCTTTTTCCTTTATTTTTTGACACAGGTTATGCCAGTATCCTGTAAGTGCTACCCTTACAGTGTGTCTTAGTCATCTAGTGCTGCTGTAACAGAAATACCACAAGTGGATGGCTTTAACAAACAGAAATTTATTTTCTCACAGTTTAGGAGGCTAGAAGTCTGAATTCAGGGTGCCGGCTCTAGGAGAAGGCTTTTTTACTCTGCCGGCTCTGGAGGAAAGTCCTTCTGAGCTTCTGCTCCTGGACGGTCTTCATGTGGCTTGGCATCTCTCTTCCCCCATCTCTGCTTCTCTCAATATCTTGTTTAATTTCTTTCATATCGCAAAAGAGATTGACTCAAGATACACCCCACACTTATCCTGACTCATTAACATAGCAAAGACAACCCATTCCCAAAAACCTAACAGGCATAGAAGTGAGGATTTACAACACATATTTTGGGGGGGACACAATTCAGCCCATAACACAGTGCAAAAAGTCAAGAAATTGTTTAACAGGAACTCCTCTGACTGGATTCTAAATAATCAGGTAATGTTTTGTTCAGCCTGCCCTTGAAAAGCAGCAGGTTACAAGAATACAAGTGTGGAGAGTCTATTAGTGCAGTTGTGGATTCCACTGAAGCGCGTCCAGTCTCCGGGACCTCCACGCCTACAGGACAGGGGCCAGCATAGAGGCCTGAAGCTCTAACGGCTCCCCCATTCATCAAGAAAACAATTTTTTAAAAACGTTCACTGGCTTTCACTGATAATCAAGGCAAAAGACATAAGAAGGAAATGGCCGAGAACAAAAGCTGATCTAGAATGGAATGGATTGCCATAGATGAAACGTCCTGGTAACTCAGCTGGTTCCATGGACTCTGTACCTCCACCCCATGGAGATCTATGCACCCAGAAATCATTTGAACCATTTGTTGTTGTTAGGTGCCATAGAGTCGATTTTCAACTTCACAGCAACCTAATGTGACAGGGCAGAAATGCCTTACAGGGTTTCCTAGGCTGTAATCTTGATGGAAGCAGATCACCAGGCCTTAATCCTGCAAAGTCGCTGGGTGGATGGGTTCGAACCGCCAGCCTTTTGGTTAGCAGCAGAGCTCTTACCCATTGTGCCACCAGGGCTCGCACGACCCTTAATTCTCTTCATTTACAGATTCTACTTCTCTGAGAGTGCCTGAACACCTTTTTGCAAGACTTCGTAATTAAGTGTGGATATCTCTAAGTGGCTTTCTGGTTAGTCTTCAATTAACCAGAAAATCAGATTACTTGTGCATGAATTTCCCCTTCCAGGACACAGTCTGACCCGTGGAATATGCAAATCTGGGTAAAAATAAGTCCAGTTAAAATAGAACTCTCTCGTATTTGTTTTAGAGCGTGGAAGAATGGAAAAACAAGACAGAGAGCCTGGGGCCAGAGAAAATGCCATATTTAGATGTGAAGGACTTTGTTTGGTCCCAATGCCAGTGTAGACAGAGCCAGGCAGAAACAAGGGGGCCATTCAATCAATCCACCTGACGTGCTGTTGCCGGCCGGCGTGTAACACAGGCCCCGAGCTCGAAACAACCCTGTAAGAGGCTGTCGACTGAGACGAGGTAACAGCTGCTCTGTGGCAATTAACCAGCAGTTTCTGTTGCTGAAGGAGATTATTTTGGATGGTATAAAGAGATTCAAATAAAAATGTCAACGTGCCCATTGTGGATCAAAGTTAAAAAAAAAAAAAAAACTTAAGTGGCCCTGAATTAATCACTGTTTGACAGGAAGGCACGTAAAACGAGTACTAAAAATCCTCCACCAATTTATTTTCCGGCCTTTTCGGTCATTGTAAAGAAGCACCTTGGGGGTGGGGAGGGCATTCCTTGCCTGCACCCTTAATTCATCTCAGAGTGAAGATTTAATGACAAAGTTACAAGCCCTTAACGTAGCATTTATGGAGGGGCTAATGAGAGTTCCTAAGAACTCCGTAAAAAAAAAAAAAAAAGAGCCACCAACACAAGAGGCCTTGGAAAAACATCCAAGAGAAGGGAGTGCAATAGTTTTCTTTTCTTTTTGGTCCCTTTTCTCAACAATGATATTTCGGCTGCCAAACTTTCAGGAATAGGGCTGGTTTCCCTTCAAGTAATTGATGCAGACTTTGCTCCCGCGTCGAGGCCAGACAACTTCTCCACCGAGAGGCAGGAAATCACACCGTGAAAGGGAAGCTGTGCATTCCTTCCTCCCCAGCTGGGCCGGCCCCTCGCAGACGCTGGCTTTATGCGGCCCTTGCCAAAACGCCGCTGATTTCCATGCCCTCCTGTGGCAGAGATAACGGATGCTGTGCTCGGCCTGAGGGCCGCGCTTATTTCAAACTCCAGCTATGCTGTAACAAAACCGGCTGCTGTCACCCCACATCGAGCAAATGAGCCCGTCCTCCAGCATAAAGGGGAAGAGAGTTATTGAATGTCCCCTGCGGAGCAGGCCCCACGCGCCCTTGCCCTCTCTAGGCGTTTCCCCCTGGAATCCACACGGCCCTCGTGCCTCCGCTCCTCCTCTCGGGCAGCACAGGAAGGTGTAGCTGGCTGGGACCATTCTCTTCCGAAAGGATCAGGTTTTCTTAAGCCAGGATTTTTTTAAAAGAAAAAACAGAAGCAGAAAGGAATGCTGTGAAAAAAATGGAAACTGGCAAAGTGCTTTAACTTCAAATAATCTGGTCGGTGCTGAGGCGAACGGAATGCTCTTTTGTGAACATAAGAAGGAGCCGTGGTGGCGCAGTGGTTAACCGCTAGGCAGATTACTAAAAGGTTGGCGGGTGGAACCCGCAAGCGGCTCCAAGGGAGAAAGAAAGACCTGGCGGTCTGCTCCCGGAAAGATTTCAGTCTAGGAAACCCTATGAGGCAGTTCTACTCCGTCCCATGCAGTCATCATAAGTCAGAATTGACTCGAGGGTACGCAACACCAACAACAAATGTAAATACAACTGAACAGCTACAGGGAGTGGGTAGGAAAGGAGGGATGCTGTAAACCTCCAAATGTAAAACAGGTATTGGGACTTATAATCCCTCAAGATGGACAAGAGCATTTCTTTTGGCGCTATCATCCCCAAAGAGTCTCTAAAATGATCTAGATCATGCAACTAAACTGACATGCAGAAAACGTGCGTATTTATAAAATACATTTGGCTGTTGTTTATGCCTAGCCAAACAACATTCCATTTCTCTCAGGATGGAAAACAAAGGCTTTACAATAAAAGGGCCTCCATTTGGAGAATGCATTTATTAAAATGCTATTTTCCGCAGCTGCATTAATCCGAGATCTGGGAGATGTTTCCTATTTGTACAATACCCCCCTGCTCGTGAAGGTTTCTGCCCCATGGCACGATACCAGTGGTTTCATAGCAAATTTCCTAATTCTGAAAGAACTGTCTGCTTAACACCACCTGGGGAAGGACGCAGATTAATTCACCCCTCACTGGGGCACATGCATCTCTGAGAACATCTCTTCAAACACAGTCACACCCTGAAGGCTGCACATCATATGTTTTCCCTTCTAAGGTTGACAAAATTCAATTCGCATCGTTTCAATGGATTTTTTTCAGTACCATATAAATAGTCCTCAGTTCCAAAGGTGAATCTAGAATGGGAGCTGTCAGCTAAAGTAACAAGGGAGAAAATACACTTTTTTCTCTCCCCTGTCTGTCAAGACTCTTGCTGCTGGGACCGAGAATTCTCTAGGTGATTAAGAAGAAGAATATTAATAATAACGCAGAATATATTATTATCATAGTATCTTTCACCTACATAAAACCAGTTGCCATTGATTTGACTCCAATCTATGGTCACCCCATGTGTGTCTGAGTAGAACTGCGCTCCAGAGGATTTTCAATGGTTGATTTTGCAGAAGTAGATTGCCAGGTCTTTCTTCCAAGGCACCAAACTTTCAGTTAGCAGCCGAGGTCATTAACCTTTCCACCACCCAGAGACTCCAGCTTTTACCTATGTCCCAAGTAATGGGTTAACACTTCATGTCCATTTTCTCAGTTAAACCAGGCAACATCATTTCCAGACAGGTATTATGATCTTCACTGTATAGACGAGAATTCAAAAGCTCAGAGAAGTTAATGTTCTAAGGTCACATAGCTAGTATATGAACGAAGCAGAATTCAAACCAGGACTGGCTTGAATCCACAGACTTTTTTTTTTTTTTTTCCTTAACGGGTTATTATTTTTTTATTTTTAGTTTTTAAATTTTTTCTTGTGGTGAAAACACATAGTGTTTTTAATCACTATGCTAGTCAGTTCCTTATTTCTGTCCACATCTGGCTAACTTTGAAGCCACTCTTTCTTCTTCCATCAACTCTGGTCTGCCCAACACATAACCGTGGGCTCCACAAGTGAGGCAGAGTAGTCTAGTGATTAAGAGTACATGGGCTGGAGTCAGATTTGCCTGGGTTGGAAACCTGGCTCTGTCACTGACCAACTATGTGACCTTGTGCACATTGCCTTGGTGCTCTGAACCTTCATCTGTAAAATGGGAATACTAAACGTTTCTAATGCGATTGTTGTGATACTGTGTGATACTGTTGTGAAGGGATATTGTATTTAACCTGTAGCACAGTTTCTGGCACATAGCGATCACTCAGTTGTTGTTAGGTGCTGTCCAGTCGCTCTGACTCATACCAACCCTATGTGACAGAGCAGAACTGCCCCATAGGGTTTTCTAGACTGTAATCTTTACGGGAGTGAACAGCTTGCCACATCTTTCTCCCATGGAGCCGCCAAACATTGGGTTAGTAGCTGAGTGCTTACCCATTGCGCCACCAGGCCAATAAAAAAGAAGAAAGTAAGGGAGGAAGGAAGAAGGAAGGAAAAAAAAGGGAGCGGGGAACCAAAGGAAAGGCAATGTTCTCTGGCCCGTTAATCAACCACAGAGGGTAGCTGTTATTCATAGAAGGTGCTAGAGTATGGAGGAGCACCACAAAGCTTCAGACAAGCCTACTGGGCACGGCCTGTCACACAATTTATTGTCTCTACTTCCTCGGTATTGGCTCTACTCCCAGGTCGGCTCACCTAACCCCTCCAGTTTCCCAAGATGATACTGGCAGCTTCCCAGCTTCTCAGCCTCCACACTCAGTACGGCAGAAGGGAAGCCATCTCGTTCCAGCAATCTCAGCTGTAACTGGGTCACATGCCCTTTCCTGAGCCAATCACCAAGGCCAGGGGGAACTGCCTCACGCTGATTGGCTTTCTCTCATTACATGCTTCCCCCGGCTCAGGAATGACGGGCACCGCACCAGATGAAGGTGGATGAAGGAATGATTCCCTGGAGGAAAACTGGAGTGTGATTACAGGAAAAGAGTGAATGCAGGAACGAGAAGCTGATGTCTACCGCAAGCCAGACTTGCCTGCTGAGCGCATAACTCACTTCTTAGCTTTGCTTGTATCAATTTAAGTGGTGTACTTAAGAACTAAAGTTACAGAACCTGAGTGCTTGGTTTTGAATCCTAGCAACACCGTTTATTCCTGTGTGATCCTTGGCAGTTTATTCACTTCTGTCTGCTTTAGTTTCTTCATTTGTATACGTGGCTAATAACATTAACTTACTCTTGGATTGTGAAGTTGTGAAGTATTACATGTGTACATGCAAAGTGCTTAGCGTAATAACAGCACATAGAAGCACCTAAAAAATTTTAGCCCTTCAACATTCAACAAATATTTGTTGAGCACCTAGTATATGCCAGACTCTGTATTAGGTACTTGTGATACATCAGTGAACAAAAACAGAACAAAGACATCCCTACCCTTGTGGAACTGACATTCTAGTGGGGAAAGACAGACAATAAACAAAATGAACAAGACCACCCACCACCTGTCTGTCAGTTTGTCCTGCTGTGGTGGTTTGCATGTTGCTATGATGTTGGAAGCTTTACCATTGGTATTTCAAATACAGTAGGGTCATTCATGGTGGACAGGTTTCAGCAAAGATTCCAGACTAAGACAGACTTATTATAGCCATAGAGCAAAGTTACAGACCTCAGAAGGCAAACCAAGTGTCTTCTCTTGGTGCCTCCTTACAAAGTACAATGTCATGGATTGAACTGTGTCCCCCCAAAATATCTGTCAACTTGGCTGGTCATTATTCCCAGTACTGTATGATTGTGTACCGTTTTGTAATCTGATGTGATTTCCTTATGTGTTGTAAATTCAATCACTATGATGTAATAAAATGGATTAGCGACGGTTATACTGATGAGGTATACAAGATTGGATAGTGTGTTAAGCCAATCTCTTTTGAGATATAAAAGAGAGAAGCGAGCAGAGACACATGGGAACCTCATACCACCAAGAAAGCAGTGCCGGGAGCAAAGCATGTCCTTTGGACCTGAGGTTCCTGTGCAGACAAGCTCCCAGATCAAGGGAATATTGATGACACAGACCTTCCTCCAGAGTTAACAGAAAGTGTTCTTCTGGAGCTGGTGCCCTGAATTTGGACTTGTAGCCTACTGGACCGTGAGAGAATAAACTTCTCTTTGTTAAAGCCATCCACTTGTGGTATTTCTGTTACAGCGGCACTAGATGACTGAGACAACAATAAAAAAAACATGTTGTCTTCTAGCTGATTCTGACTCATGGCAACCTCAAGTGTTACAGAAGAGAACTGCTCCAGTGTTTTCTTGGCTGTACGCTTTATGAGAGCAGGTTGCCAGGCCTTTCTTCCGTAATGTCACTGCATGGGTTCGAACTCTTTAGGTTAATCGTCAGACGCAAATCATTTGCACCACCCAGAGACCTCAGAAAATACAATAGCTGTTGTTATTATTGTGATGTAATGGTTACATTTCAAGTTACCAGTTGAAGAAGCAAGTGAACTGTAAAGCTTGCGGGTAGTGTTCTCAGAGCAAACACTCCTGGTGGGCTGCCTTGCTCTTAACTGAAGGATAAGGTGCACCTCAGATCATCCTTGGTGCATCTTCTCTTCTAGGGCTTCCAAAGAGGTAAGAACAAGAAATTTGCAGATTCTTGATATTTCAGCCACATTTGATATTGTAAGTCACTTCTCCATGGAGGCCTCCTTCATTCTGACATCTGTTAGGAACACCACTGGTCTCAGGGAAAGCAGGGCTTTCTGAATAATCAACAGTCATAATGAGAGCTTGCCAAAGGTGGAAATGGCTTCTGATTTCAGCCTGATAATTCCATTTTAACATGGTGAGCTAGCAGCACTGGCACTCAGCTTGCTTATATCTTAGGTCATCAGAGATCATAAGAACTGGCAGATGGATCCTAAAAGTCCAAGGAAGTAGCTTAAGAGTGTCTATGTGTCTATGGTGATTCTCAACAGAGAATGGACAGGGAGGGGCTCCAGTGGGGTGGGGCCAGATGGAAGGTAGATTATATGACAGGTTCTTTTACGAGATGTTTATGCAATCTCCTGGTAACCTCACTCTGCCCTTGGTAAAGTTTGGGATTTCTTTGCAAAGACAAGGAAAGCAGGTCCCCTCTACTGAACACTGAGCTAGGGGTGCAGGACAGAGTGACTGTAACACTGGTTAGACTTGCAGATAGTCCCGTCCATTGCATGTTAGTAGTGGTTGGGTTAAGGGAGCCCTCGCAACCAACGAGAGGAGAAAGATGTTGATTAAAATGTTGAGCATCCCCAGTCTCTTAAAAGCCATTAAAGTGACACATTTCCAAACTGTCTAAAACATTTTGGGGTCCATTGAAGCTTCCAACTAAAGTCATCTCTTAAGACTAATAAATTCTCTATGTTTATGTGTCTTTTTTTGTCTTTTCTTAAAAAAATTTATTAAAGTCTACATTTATGCAGTAATATGCACAAATCATATTGTACGGTTAGATGACTTTTCACAAAATCAACATCCTGGTGCAACCAATGCCTGGAGCAAATAGAACATTAACAGAATCTCACACACTCTCCAAAGGAAACCACTTTCCTGGCTTCTAACACCATAGAATAGATTGGGCTGATTTTTTTTAAACTTCATATAAATGGAATCCTGCAGGGTATCCTCTTTCCTATATGATTTCTTTGATTCACTGTTGTGTCTGTGAGATTCATCCATATTGCTGTGTGTAGCAATAATTTATATATTTTTATTGTGATTAGTCTCTTTTATGAATATACTACAGTTTACAATTTCTATATCCAATTAACTGGTAGACATATTCTAACTTCTTACTGTTATAACTAAAGCTGCTATACATATATTTTGGTGAACAGGTATGCATTTCTCTTGGATATATACCTAGGAGGGAAATTTCTGGGTCATAAATGATATACATGCTTGGGTAACCACATAGTTTTCCTAAGTAGTTGTACCAATTTTACCCTCAATAGCAATGTACAAGATTCTACTTGCTCCACATCCTTGACAACTCTGCCATTTTTAGCTTTTTTGCACTTTATAGTGGTTTTAATTTGCAGCATGTTATCTCATATGCAAGCGAAAGCTGGGCAATGAGAAAGGAAGACAGAAGAAGCGTGGATGCATTCGAACTGTGGTATTGGTGAACTGAACTACAAGAAGATGAGTAAATCAGCCCTAGAAGAAATACAACCAGAATGCTCATTAGAAACAAGGATGGAGAGACTTTGGCTTGCTTACTTTGTACATGTTATCATAAAAGATCAATTACTAGAAAAGGACATCATGGTTGATGAAGTAGAAGGTCAGCGAAAATGAGGGAAGACCTCAATGAGATGGACTGGCAAAATAGCCTCAACAATGGACTCAAGCGTACCAGCGATTGTGAAGATGGTGCAGGACCTGCCACTGTTTCAGTCTGTTATACATAAGGTAGCCATGAGTTGGAGCAGACTCAATGGCAACTATCAACAATAACAGCATCTTATCATTCAACCAGCAAAGAATTTTTGGACACCTACTTGGTCCAAGGTTACTGTATTAAGCATCTGCATACACACTGATTTTCACAAGAACCTTAACCAGGCTTAGAGGCTTTATCTGACTTATCTATGATCATACATAGAGTGACCAACTACTCCAGTTTGCTGAGGACATGGGACTTTCAATGCCAAAATCTGGCGAGTCCCAGACAAACTGGGATGGTTGTTTATTCTACAGCTAGGAAATGCCAGAGCAAATATTCAAGTAGTAGTCTCCTCACTTCATGTTCTATTTTCTGCTCTCTATGCTTTTGCCACTCAAAGTAAGGCCCCTGGACCGGCAGTAACATCCTCTCCTGGAAACTTTTTTCTTTTTCTAAATTTTTTTGAGTTTTTGATAAAAGTTTACACAGCAAGTTAGGTTCTCATTTGACAATTTCCACACAAGTTGTTCAGTGACGTTAGTTGCATCTATCACAATGTGTCAACATTCTCTTTAGTTGTGTTCTGTTTGTTCTACTTCCAGTACTCTAGTTTCCCTGTTTACTTATCTTCTCTCATCTTTGCTTTTGAGTAATTGTTGACCTTTTGGTCTCATACTGATGGTTTTTAGATAGAGCACTGATCTTACAGGTAATGTCTTTTATTTTGTGTGCCACTCTGCTATTTCACTAGAGTGTGATCTCAGGGGATAGACTCAGTTCTAGGTTGAAAGAGTGTCTCAGGGTGATAGTCTCAGTTCTCTACTGTTCTACTTTGTCTGGCTTTTTAAAATTTTATAATAATTTGAGTTCCCCTCCATATTTTTCTCCCATTCTATCTGGTACCATCTGTTGTGACCCTGGTCAGAACCATTAGTGGTAGTAGTTGGGCACCATCTAGTTCTTCTGGTCTCTGGGTAGATGAGGTTGTGGCTCATGTAGACGTGTTTCTTCTCTGAGATTTTGGTTATCTTCTTACTGTTTTGCTCCTGGCAAGTAGAGACCTGTAGTTGTGTTCTCCCGGGAGCTTGTTAGAAATGCAGAACCTCAGTCCTTATTCCAGACTTGCTGAATCAGGATGGATGTTTTAGAAAGATCCCAGGTGCTGTGTTGTGTTCCCATTAAGGTTTCAGAGGCAGTGCTCTAGGCCATTGGATCTCAACCTTGGCTGCCCATTGGAATCACCTGAGGATCTTTGAAAGTTATGGTTGCCTGGATTCCATCTCCTGAGATTCTGATTTAATTGGCCTGGGGTTTGGCTTGGACACTGGAATTTTTAAAAGCCCCTGGGTAATTCTAGTGTGCAGCCAAGTTTGAGAACCAACACTCTCATATGTGTCATGAAACCTTGGATGGTGTCCCTTTATTGTACCCTTTTCAGGATTTTTTTGAACAAGATTGTGTTCACCTTTATTTGCACAGTTGAGAGATTTGGGTATGGTCTCTTTAGACAATGCCCTCCCAGGCTGAAGCATCCAGCACTGTCTTACTCTCCTCTCACTCTTTGACCTTGAATGAATCTTCTCTGATGCCATGAGATTGGATGCACTCACAGCATCTCCTGGAGACAGCGTCCTACATAGAGAACAATGCTCACTTCACACACCAAGGCCGTGTTCTAGAATCTTCCATACAACAAGAATTATTATCATGTCCGTTGCTATATGGAGCCCGGGTAGCATAGTAAAGCATTCAGCTGCTAACAAAAAGGTTGGCAGTTTGAATCCACCAGCTGCTCTTTGGAAACCCTACGGGGTGGTTCTACTCTGTCCTATAGGCTTGCTATGGGTTGGAATTGACTCAACGGCAACGAGTTTGGTTTTTGGGTTTGGTTGCTAGTATATATTCTTGTAAACCAGTGCTGATTTTATACAGGCTTCATTTATCCCTTAGAAATGGTTAAAAAAAAAAAAAAAAAAGATCCCCGCTGCTTCCTGGGCTTAAGCTTCTCACCACCATCTGATCCAAGCCACAGCCTGGAGTGCCTGCAAGAGCTTCCTCAGGTCTCTCCACTTCTACTCTGTGTCTAGACATGGACCAGTAACTTGAATTGCCTCTGAAACTGGAAGGTGCTGAGAGACCAAAGAAAGAGGCAGGCAACTCCACTGTGGCAGTGAAGGAGTCTTTATTAGGGAAATTTACATACTGAGGCAGTGGTCCCTGTCAGAAGGAGGACCAAAGCAGATCTCCGCACCCAGCAGTGGTAGGGGTGTGTGTGTGTGGAGGGGGGAGGTTTTATAGTGGTCAAGAACAAAGGTGGCTCCACGCCAGAGAGTTACATAAGACTGCCTCAGCAAGGTCTCATAACAGGCTTGGAAAATAGCAGTGAACTAACAGAAACAACAGTGAACTAATGGAAAGCATGAGGGAAGCCATGTTCAGCCTTGCAAAGTCTGTTTTCCCCTTCACTCTGCCACATTTCTCTTCGTGGTAGCCAGAGTGATCTTTAAGAACATAAATCAGATCACTTTTCTTCCCAACTGGAAATACCCCAATGGCTCTCATCTTACTTGGAGTAATATTACTACCACAGCTACCAAGGCCCTACATGACTCAACCCCTGCCCAGCTCACCATTCACAGCTTGTGCCACACCCCTGTTATTCTACTACACCCACATGGCCCTCCTTATTGTTCCTTGGCCACACTAAATGTGTTCCTGCCTGAGGACTTTACATAGGCTCTTCCTTCTTCCTAAAATGTTTTTCCTCCAGATGTATATTTAATTCACTTCCTTTATTCATTCTGGCCTTTGCTCAAGTGGCACCTCCTCAGAGAAGCCTGCCCTCACCACTCTATCAAAAATAGAACCTTCTCTTCCACCACTCTCCAGTCCCTTTCTTGTTTTATTTTCTTCATAGCATTATTTGTTCCTGACATTATTTATATACTAATGTGTTTAATTATTTGTTATCTATCTCCCCTATCACTCCTTGAGGGAGAAGAGTCTGCCTCCTGATCCACAATGGTTAGCATAAATAAATAAATATTTGTTGGATGGATCGATGAGTAGATGGATGGATGGATGGATGGATGGATGGGTGGGTGGACTGATGGATGAAATAATTACACTGACTCTTCACAGTGGAGTCATAGGTCAGTGGCTTCTAAACTTGGGCTGTTCCTGTACTACCTTCATGATTTTTGTCATATCCATACACTCCCTTGTACTATAATTACTTCATAGTTTCCTTTAAATAGCCATAAACCCTGTTGCCATCAAGTTGATTCCACCTCAGTAGAACTGCCCCATAAGGTTTCCAAGGAGCAGCTGGTGGATTTGAACTGCCAATCTTTTGGTTAGCAGTCGAGCTCTTAACCACTGGGCTACCAGGGCTCCAAAATAGCTAACTTCTACTTAAAAAGAAAACTTCGTGCACTGTAATAAATGAAAAAGAAGGCAGTTATTAAAATTAAATAAAAACAAACAAAACGGTGTTATTAAATGCTAGCTAGATTCCATTGCCTACTGAAAACTCTGAACCTGAGGCTGCTGATCTTTGCTGAAGAGGAGTTAAGGACATACCAGCACCTGAGACTTTCTCCTGGAAGTAAGCAGAAGAATTAAAGGGACTACAAAAGGGCATCATGCTATCAGCATGGGAGTCTCTGTTATTTAATGTCTTACCTAAAATCATTTCACCTACCCACAATGGCATGTAGCCTACACTTGGAAACACCAGTATAGGTAATGCTTACAGACTCCAGTCTGTATCCTATTTTTTAAACCTCTTTTTAACTGAAGCTTTATATTAACTTGCTTTGTGTTACTTTGGTTCTTTCTTCTAAAAATCAGGAAGAAACAAGAAAACACTATAACTACCTTTCAATTCTAGGAGTTTAACACACCCTGAGTGGATCTTACTGAAATAGTTGAAAGAGAATGAAGAAGGATCCAGGGCTGTATAACAGAAATTCAGAACTTAGCCATACAGACGTTCCCCAACATACAGGTATTTGACAGCACAGACAAAACACCCAGGTCACTGGCCATTTCTTCTTTTCATCCCAATGATCTGAGCTCACGTAGCTAAAACCCAATTAAAAGCAGAGCCCAGCTAACAGCAAGTGGGTCACACTGGCTCAGAGAAGCACTAGATCAGAGAGCCGGCAAGACTTTGTTTTGCAGACCACAGTCATTCTTCCATGGTTTAGCTTTTCAGCACATGCCCTGGTTTCCATGTAAGATGATAAGGCCTCTATGTTCTCTCACATGTGGACTAACGACTTCTGAACACTTAGATGAAGAAATCAGGTCCTAGTGATGGCAAAATATTTACACATTGATTTAAGCTTGTCCATGAAATCAGGGATAAGGAACATTTCCACCAGAGAGGGGGAGAAATCAAAGCAATCAGAGCTGCAGTGACATTTCAAAGGTATTTATTTAGGTAGAAGAGGCTTTTCCTGCCCTCCTCCCTTTCCTTTTCTTTTCCCCTGGAATAATTTGGGGGAAATCCTCAAGCTTCCAGTCCAAAAACAAACTACCCTGTATTGGGGTGAGTGTGTGTGTGAATGAGCATGTTTGCATGCAGGGAGAGAGTCAGACACCGAAACAGCCATCTGAAAAATAGAATTCTACTGCTCACCTCAGACACTTTTTCCCACACCTACAAATCTTTTCAAGGTCATGCTGTGATTATACAAAGGAATTCCCAATTTGACTTCTTCGTTGCCAATGCCTGCAAAGGCTGATTTGTTCTATTTCAAAATACCATTGTTCTAGAACAAACTCTCTACTGTTTAAACTTCACAACACGCAATATTTTAGAAAGACTTACAAATGCTAAAAGGGATATTCACAGAAGCATCTTTTGGTCTCTGGTAGAAAACAGTGTAGTCAGGAATGTATTATCATTGACTAATCATCAACATTCACCAAGCATTATTACAGCCCGAGACTGTCCTAAATATTTCATACCTATTTTAAAAAAATTGCCGTCGAGTCAATTCTAACTCATGGCGACCCCATGTGTTACAGAGTGGAACTGCTCCACAAGATTTTCTCGGCTGTAAGCTTTACGGAAGCACATTGCCGGGCCTTTCATTCATGGTGCCACTGGGTGAGTTTCAACCATCAGCCTTTAGATTAGCAACTTAGCAAGAACCATTTTCTCCATCAGAGACTTAAACATATTAGCATATTTATTTTCCAGGTCTAATGATACATTTATTATTGTTCACGTGTCGCAAGTAGAAAACTGAGACATGCAGCCAAGTGGGGGAACTAGGACTCAAATCCACGTTGTCTGGCCCCCAAGCCTCTGACTTTCCTGGTTTTAGGACTGTAAGTCCTGTGTTCCAGACACCCCCTTAGTCTCAGGCAAACTAGGACAGTTGGTCATCCAAACTGTGACATGAACCACTCTATTTGATCTCCTACTGTATACAAGTTCTTAGAAGTAGAACATATTCATATTCCAGCCCTCGCTGTCCAATTCAGTAAGCATTTTCAACCACTGACTACGATCAAAGCTCTGGGCCAGATGCAGCAGGGATATAGAAATGAATAAAGATGCAAACCCTCCTTTTTAGGCCACTAGTAAGTAACCAAAAGGGAAGAAAATACATGTTATTTCATTGAGAAATCATGCGGCATCTTCTAGAGAGCATCATAACTGTACAAACACCAGATTTCTGTGTTACTGTGTGTATAACACAGGTATTAATTTTCAGCTGGCAGTACAATTATTTCCTATGACAGTGCACCATCTTTGGTGAGAATAGTGTGGGGCTGGGGTGCTTGGAGCTGCTCATCCATGCAAAGAATTCTTGTCAAATATTTTAATGAGAAGAAAAACATGGCATTCCAGACGAAAATCCAAGGTGACCTTTAGCTGTGCAACACATTGTGGATCACCTTGCAGCTCTTCAAATGTCTTTTGCAATGATGACGATGATTTCTTTATAGAGTTACTCTCTAGTGAGGAAAAGGAGAAGAAACAGATATAGAGAGCACCATACAGAAAGTATCTTTGGCTCAACATTAAACCCTCATTCTCATGGACTGTGAAAACCCAGCACCCAAAGTCTGTAACAAAAAGTAATGCCAGCCCAACATTCCCTCCCCTCCCCCAGGACTTGGCATCCTGAGTGATGACCCAAAGTTGATGAAGGCCTGGGTAAAAATTCACTCAAAGCAGTGAAGTTCTGATTCAGTGACAGTGGCATCTGTTGTGGGTTGAATGAGTCCCCCCAAAATATGTGATGAAATCCTAACCCCTTTGCCTATAAACATGATCCTGGGTGGAAAAAGAGGTTTTCTTTTGTTATGTTAATGAGGCCATACCAGAGTAGAGTGAGTCCTAAACCTAATCACTTCTGAGTTTTAAAAAGAATAGAATTGATGGCCATCTAAGATACATCTACTTGTCCCATCCTGGCGGGAGCAAAGAAGAATGAAGAAAACCAAAGACCCAAGGGAAAGATTAGTCCAAAGGACTAATGGACCACAACTATCATAACCTCAACCAGATTGAGCCCAGAACTAGATAGTGTCCAGTTACCACCACTAACTGCTCTGGCAGGGATCACAAGAGAGGGTCCCGGACAGAGAGGGAGAAAAATGTAGAATAAAATTCAAATTCACACACACACACACGTACAAAATGACCAGGCTTGCTAGGCAGACAGACACCCTTTTAAGTCAGTACTGAAGTCACTCCTGAGGATCACCCTTCATTAAAGATTAGACAGGTCTATAGGGCCAACAATAACACATGTGAGCAAAGTGCTTTGTAGTTCAATCATGTATATGAAACCAGTGGGCACATCAACCTAAAAGCAAAGATGAGAAGGCAGGAAGGGACAGGAAAGCTGGACAAATGGAAATAGGGAAACTGGGGTGGAGACGGGGAGTGTTGACACATGGCGGGGTTGGCAACCAAAGTCACAAAACAATTTGTGTATTAAGTGTTTAATGAAAAACAAATTTACTCTGTAAACTTTCACCTAAAGCACATTAAAAAAAAATAATAGGATTGACACAGAGACATATACAGGGGTAAGAGGAAGACAGATGACCGAGACAGTTGCAACTACTCAGGAACACCATGGATTGCCAGCAGCTACTGGAAGCTGAAATAGACAAAGAAAAGTACTACCCCCCAGCCCCAGTTTGCACTCTGAATTTGGACTTCTAGCCTACGGAACTTGAGAAAATAAATTTCTGTTCTTTAAATCCACCCACCTGTGGTGTTTTCGTTACGGCAGCACTAGGTAACGAAGGCAGTGCCCTTCCCAGATCTCATAGAAGATGGTGGACATGGCATCCCTGCTGTCTGGGTTTCTGAATGTTTCTCCAGCCTGTTTTCCATCCTGTTCCCCAGCCAGGGCTGACGCTCAATAGATCTGCACTAGTGAGTCCATATCTAGGGTTTACAATAGACTTTACCCAAAGAAATTGGTCTTAGTCCTTGGTTCCTGAGAGATAATCTCTAAAACTTTGGATTTTCCCCAGTGACTAGTATCTTTATTGTCCATGAGGGATTCAGATCACACCTGAGGTTATATTCTAATGATGTGACTGTTGGGTGGGGGCTGGCTATGCCAGAAAGATCCACTGTATGATATCAGAGAAGTGGTGGAAGTTCTGATCTTGGTAGGCAGGGCACTTCAGTATTCCTCAATCATAGAGGAACAGCCCACCCAGACAAGTAACAAAGTATAGTTCTTGCTAAATGGCAGAGGGCTGTACCATGTAGGGTATTATTAATTCTGAGATATCATTAATACAGATTTCAGGGATGCTGAAAAAGTCAGTGAATCCAAAAACATGTTGATACCCATGCAGCATTAAGGTAAGGAAAACTACAAGAGATTTTTATGATATTTGAAGAGGGGTCACTGGCAGCCTTGACTTTTGTGGGTAAGGTTAGAAAAAAGGCATTTATAGATCATAGTCTCAAAAAATGTATATCCCAAGAACCCACAGCCAGAAGCTACTAGATAATGTACACCAAAATATAGGGGAAAATATAACTCCAGCAAACAGGGATGCAACCCAATAAAGAACCTAAGGGGCCCCAGGGATGATGGTGAAGAAAATTACCAGGAAGACAGGCTAGAGGACAGCAGTCCAGATTGAGCAAGAGAATGGTGATGGGGCTGGAGTTCAAAAGGGATGCCTCTTAGAAGAACCCAAAATGGATCAAATACCAGACATGTTTAAAAATGCTGGGAGGTGATTTACAGTTTTGATAGAAAATATGCAGGTCAATTAGTCAGAGGTCTATCAAAACCAAGGCTATTAGCAACTCCAGGAAAAACAAAAAGGAAATATAATCATAGAGCAATCCACGGCTCAAGTGCAAATAATATTTACCAGGCCCTAACAGGGTTAATGGAGCCCTGGTGGTGCAGTGGTTAAGAGCTCAGCTGTTAACCAAAAGGTCAGCAGTCTAAATTCACTAGCAGCTCCTTGGAAACCCTATGGGGCAGTTCTGCTTTGTCCTATAGGGCCGCTATCAGCCAGAATCGACTTGACGGCAATGGGGTTTTATTTATTTTTTTTAAACAGAGTTAATACTGAATATTAGGCTAAATACAGATCATTGGCCTAAATATAGACTGTGACATGACTGGGAGAAAGGTGGCAGAAAGTGGGACTGTGTGTCCTAAGGTGTGTGTGTGTTGGGGACAGTGTAGGGGAAAGTGCATTTAGAGACAGAGCCTCACATACGAAGTTAACAAACAATACCTACATTTAAAAATCAAGAAATGGCTATCCGATATGTTACTTAGAAAGAAGGAAATAAGTGCCCAAAGATACATCAGAAAGAAATAAAAGTCATCACTTCTAGAGAGTGAAGTTGGGGTGGGTGGAATGGGAACTGGAAAGACAAGAGAGAGCCTTATTGAACTCTTCTTTTAGAACTAGAGATAGACATAACTTTGCGGAAAGGCTTTCAATTCCAAAAAGAAAAGAGGGAAGAATCTGGGCCAAGCTGACAGCCAGACAGGACAGAGGTCGGCCCTCTTCAACTGCAAACCAGGAGGAATTAAAGCAGAAAGTGCAACGGCAGGATCTTGACTCTGTGTTGGCTGTTGGAAGTAATAGGTTACAATGAGCATGTCTACCTGGGAAAGGCCTGGCTGGCGTGCCAGGTCGGCGCTCCACAGACACTGACAACAGCAATAATGAAGCTGCCAATCCCAGGGGCGCGCAGGGGACACATCTGCCACAAGCCGGCCTTGAGAACTGCTTTCTTAAATGCGGATCGCCGGGCCTCGTGAAGGTGTCGCTATCTCTTCCTGGTGCTCCCTCGCTGGTTACCGTCATGCCTCATTTTCACAGATTTGGCCCCAGGATGTCCAAAATGGGTTTCTTTCTTTCTTTTTTTTTTTTTTAAGAAGAAAGTGCCGCTCTGAATTATGCCAAAATTCTTGGAGAGCCCACATACTTGTCTGGAAACAGTTCTTAAACAGGCTCTTAAACTGGGGGTTGAAGGAAGGAGGTCTTGGTGGGCTCTGTGAACCCCTGAAAGTCTATGCAAAGTTGTATAATGATGCAGATGTGCACTTATGTTGTGGAGGCCCAGTACTTTGCTTTCATTATACCGTGAAACCCGTAAGAGCGGGAACGCTACCGGACTGCCTTTTCTCCCGGGTCTTGCAAGGTTTCCGCCTTCGACAGGGTGCAGTCTTACCGCTGTTTTATCACTGTCTAGTTAGTGGAAAGTATTCCAATTTTTCTTCTCTGACAGGTTTCTGCATTACATAGGCGCCGGCTTTTGAGGTTTTACTGTATGTGCAGAGGAGTGGGGTCTGTGATTCAAAGGACCAGGCTCAAAGGACTGGCCACCAGGCCAGGATAGAGTGATGTCACTGTTTTAGGGCATCTCCTCTGTAGAGATGATAAGCAAAGGGAAAAGCATCGCAGGGGCCCCAGAGGTTCTAGATAATTCTTGGCACTGTTATTTCAGGTGGAGCGCTGGTGGCATAGTGGTTAAGAGCTCGGCTGCTAACTAAAAAGCTGGCAGTTTGAATCCACCAGCCACTCCATGGAAACCCTCTGGGGCAGTTCTACCGTGTCCTGCAGGGTTGCCAGAGGTTGGAATTGACTCAGTAGCAATGGGTTGGGTTTGGGTATTTCAGGGAGCTGCGTCTTCCAGGAGCAGGCCTAGGCAGCAGCTGCATTTAGAGGCAGGAGGCCAGGCAGAACAATGATCCACTCTTGAGCAAGGCCCTGGGGTTTACAAGGCACTTTTCTCACTGTGTTGCCTGGTCTCCCTTCAACAGCCTGGGGAGGAGGCAGATTCTCAGAGCTCTTTTTAGGGGCCATGGAGGGAGAATGAGATTCACGAGACAAAGGAGACTACCAGGACACAATGCAGGTATTTGTAGTGAAGGCCTCACTGCCAAGGACACACAGCAGTGGTTTAAAGCACTGCCATCTGAGCCACTGCACTTGGACTTAAATCCCATTTCTGCCATATTAGCAGGTATACCTTGGGCAAGTGGTTAAATAGCCATAAGCCTCAGTTTCCTCATCTGTTAAATGCTCATTATTCTATTCAATTCCTCAGATTTTTCTGAGGACATAGAATCATGTTAAAGCATTTGGTGACCAGTAATGGCTAACATTCAGCAGATGGTAGCTAGTATTAGTATTTTTTAAAACGGTGTAAATAAATGTCATGGAATCTCACTTTTTGTTTTCAGGAGAAAATAATTTAACTTTGCTGTTATTAGGTGCTCTCGAGTAGATTTCAACTCACAGTGACACTGTGTGACAAAGTAGAACTGCCTCATAGGGTTTTCTTGGTTATAATCTTTACAGAAGCAGATTGCCAGGTCTTTCTCCTACAGAGCCGCTGAGTGGGTTTGAATTGTAAACCTTTCCATCAGGAGCTGAGTGCTTAACCATTTGCAACACCAGGGCTCCTTAATTTAACATTATATATATATACATATATATATCTCCAAACCCATTGCCATCGAGTTGATTTCAACTCACAGGACAGAGCAGAACTGCCCCATAGGGTTTCCAAGGAGCAGCTGGTAGATTTGAACTGCTGACCTTTTGGTTAGCAGTACCAGGGCGCTCTCTCTCTCTCTCTCTCTCTCTCTCTCTACATATATATATATATATATATACCAGTTGCTGTCCAGTAGATTTCGACTCCTGGCGACCCCGTGTGCATCAGAGTAGAGCCGTGCTCCATAGGGTTTTCACTGGCTGATATTTTGGAAGCAGATCCTCAGGCCTCTCTTCCAAGGCACCTCTGGGTGGACTGAAACCTCCAACCTTTTCAGTTAGCAGCCGAGTGTGTTAACCATTTACACCACCCAGGGACTTTATATATATATATAAAATTCTTTAAAAGAAATTATATATATTTGCATTCCCACAGTAATGTTCCCATCATAACTCACAATCACCTTTACGTTTCTTTCGCCAAGTGCTTTTGTCCGCCCGGCGACATTTGGCAATACCTGGAGACATTTTTGGTGTTGCACCTGGAGTGGAGTACGGTACAGTCACGTAGTAGCGGAGGCCAGGGATGCTGCTCATCAACCTACAATGCACAGGACAGCCCCGACAACGAAGAATTGTCTCAACCCAAATGTCAGTAGTGCTGAGGTTGAGGAAGCCTGCTCGACCTGCTAAATAAGAAATGTAAACAAGAGAAACACATTCTAAGGACCCTATCGCGCACTTCTTTGTCCTTAGAAGCAACAGTGATTTTAAGAGCAGCATTTCCTGCTGTCCCGCCTGTCATTTCTATTCTGATGGCAGTAAGAATGAATGCTAGCATTACAGGCTTGCTGACGCCGTGGGTGCACCACCAGGGGGGCAAGAGAGCCAGTGATTGCCGAGGGTTCATGTGGAAACAACAGTTTTATTAGCCTTCATTTTGCGAGGAATTTGAAGTTTCACTAGGAAATCTATTTCTAAAGGTAAACTAACGCTTACTTAAGATGTTTGTAAAGCACTCAGGTGGAATTTTGCAAGCATCACTTTTTAATATCCAAAACACCCTTCCAGCATTATTCTAAAATTAGCTTTGCTCTGATTGAGTTTGTTGACAACAGTCTAAAACAACCATTTTCATATCATGGTTTTTAAACTGTCAACCATCCTTGCAAATTCCCATCTTGGAAACCATTGTGCACAGACAAAAATCTCAGTCAGAAGAGGCTCGATTGTGTATGCCAATAGCCCCCTGCTTGTCTTCTGATCCGGCTTTTAGAGATGGCAAAGCTAAATTATAGAAATAGTAACTTGTCACTCGAAGTTTCCTTTCTCTTTTATTATATAAATCCATATTCAGCTATGTTAATATAAAGATGTACAATATTAGGCAAAGGGCATGCAAAGTGGAAGGGGGACCCCGGTGGGTGGGTGGGGGGTTTGGTGGTGGGTTTTTGTTCCAGCTCTCAGAGCCAGCGTTTTTGCTACCCCTCATCCATCTTTTGTGTGAACGTCTTTGCTAAAAGTCAAGTCTCAACTGATAAGGCCTTGGAGACATAATCATTTCCCATTGATAGCGCCTTGGAACCAATTCACAAATATTTTCATATTAATATTGAGCAATTTCCCTACATTCTAATCCATCAAAGTAGGCTATTAATCCTTCCTGTACCATTCTCTATTCAAATGCTAACAATTTTCTTCTCACAAGCTAAAACATTTGTCCGACAGCCCCTCACACAAAGACCCCGCATTGTTAGTGATGATGGATCAGTGTTAATATGAAGGATGCTATGTAAATTATATCATTGATACTATACATATGTAGAGGGGAAAAAAATCTTTTTAAAAGATCATTTGTATGCTAAAGATAATGAAAGTGATCCCATGGTACAGCAACCTTAATTTTCCTTTTGAAGAGGAAAAAAAAAAGAATTCTTTATGGTGGAGAACATGGAAATCCATCATGATTTCTAATAGCACAAATGTCATCATTTAGTTGCTGAAAAAAAGTAATAAAATATACACTGCTTCTTTTAAAGAACATGTCGAAGTAACTCATCAGAAACCTTGTTATAATAGCTCTTAAGGATCATCTACCCCCTGGCTACCACGAGGACAATGTGGAGAGCAGAGTTCAACTTGAGATGAAAAACATATAAATATCTTCATTTGGGGTGGTGAGTAGACCTCAAATTTATATGCATTATCGAAAGGCACTGAATGATATAGGAACTTGGAAGATGCATATAATTAGGTACCCCGTAATGAGAGATGGGAAGAAAGCATCTATTAAAGAGTAGGATGTAACTGCTAATACTAATATCACAAGTGATGCTGATAATCATGTTTGGGTTTTACATTGTTGTAAACTCCTGAGGACAAGAACTGTCCTGTCTTATATACACCTGGAGCCCCTGGATGGGGCAAATGATTAACAAGCTTGGCTGCTAACCCAAAGGTTGGATGTTGGAGTCCACCCAGAGGTGTCTCCAAAGAAAGTCCTTGCCATCTACTCCCTAAATTTCAGCCATTGAAAACTCTGTGGAGCACTGTTCTACTCTGACACACACGGGATCACCATGAGTTGGAATTTAGTCAATGGCAACTGGTTCTTATATTCCCAGAATGCCTAGCAAACAAGAGGTCTTAACTAGGTACTAACGTAATAATTTTAATGCTTCTTAAAGATAAACACTTGAAATGTTGATCTTCCCCCTCCAGGTTTCCTGGTCTTCAGTGTTTTCCTTCTCTGTAAATAGCTGCTTGAAGCCAGACATTCAGAATTCATCCTTTGTATCTTCCTCTCCCTCATCAGCCCCTGCCTCCATCCAGTTTTTCAAGACTTGACAATTCTCCCTGCAAAATGTCTTCTGTATCTGTCTCTCCTTTAGATACCACCACCATCTTGATCTCAGATGCCATCATCCTTCCTTTGAACCCCAATAAAGCTGATCTCCCTTCTCCGTCACCTCTTTCTTTATAATGAGTCCCAAAGTATCTTGAAATAAAATTGGATCATGTCACATCCCTGCTTTAAAAAAAGCAAATTAAAAAAAAAAAAAAAATCCATGTTTTCCCTCTGTTGTCATGATAACGTTCCAATACCTTCTCATGGCCTAGCAAAATCCCCCTCATCTGGCCACTGCCTGTCTGTTTGACCTCCTCCCTGTCACTTCAGATGGAGAGGTCTTCAGTTCCTCCAGTTGCCCAATGTCTTCCCTTCCAAGAGTCCTTGCATAGGCTATTGTCTGCTTGGAAAACTTCTTCTCTTGCTCTTTGCCTGGTTAAGTTCTATACGTATCCTTCAGACATCAGAGGGAACATCATGTCTTAAGGAAACCTCCCCTGCTCAGTCCTCCTTGTACCACCCACCCCCACCTCAAATCAAAATCAAATCCCCAGGCACATCCTTCACTTCTGCTCACGGCACTCACCAGGAGTGATACTAATTCCTTCACTAGACTGGATTCTCCAAAAGGGCATGGATGATGTCGATTTGGTTCATTCTTGTACCCCCATCACCCAGCACAGAACTTGGCATAGAGTTAGTTGTTGTTCTTGTTGTTGGGTCCTTGGAATCAATTCCCACTCCTAGGGACCCCATTTGACAGAGTAGAACTGTTCATTAGGGTTTTCTTGACTAATCTTTACGGAAGCAGATCACTAAGTCTTTCTCCTGCACAGAGTCTGGGTGGGTTCAAACTACCAACCTTTCAGTTAGCAGCCAGGCACTTTACCATTGCTCCACCAGGGCTCCTTCAGCACATAGCAGTTGCCCGATAAATAGTTGACGAGTAGATGAATGGCTACACTTAATCTGTGCAGGGCATTTTACAAGCTTCCCACCTACTCACCCCACCTCACCACAGCCCTGTGCTCCCAAAGTCAGGGTTTCCAATCATCTCCACCAACTCTCCTAAACTGTCCAAAGTACACACGTGAGCAAGTCAGCTTTTCTTGAGGTGACCATGATAACTAGTTGGATCATGGGTGCCCAGGCCACTTTGAACAGAAATATTTTACAAGGCTTTCCTAAAAGCCTGATAGCCATTTTTGAAATGGAAGTGTGAGGCAAGTAAGTTGGCAATTTATCCTGAAGCACTAGCAGGGGCCTCATCCGATTCCACTTGGCACAATCTCATCTGAGAGCATGTCCTCCAAGCAGCCACTGACTTGTTAACGGCTTTCGCTCGGTGGTCCTGTCCACACACATCTGAACAGCGCCACTGCTCCTCCTCTTGCTGAAAGCCACGGGGTAGATAATTATTCAAGGTCAGACTTTTAGAGTTGGATGCCAGGGGGGAAAAAAAGGCAAAACATTAAGGGTGAGTCAATACTTTGCAAACACTTGTTTAAGGATTTCCTAATTACTCTAAGTGGTTCCTCCAGACCTTGCACTTAAAAGGCTGCTGTTTTGTATGATGTCATCCTTTGCCCATTATCTCTGCAGTCAATTTGCAGTATTAGGAGAGACGGCAAGAAAATATTTGCAAACATCAACATTCTCAAGCCTTAAAAGATAATCCCCCTTTCAACTCCCTATGAGTGTATCAGCAGCACAGTTAGGTTTTCAGATTCCTCTAAATGGTAACACCACCAGCTGGATTGTACAGAAAACCTTTCTTCTGAGGAACTCAAAGAAATTTCTAAGTGGTGTCACATCAATCACCGAGCAAGTCCTCAGAGGACTGGCCAGGCAGGTAGTTGGAGAGTAATTAGAAATGCAAATTGTAAGCCCCTTTAAAACAGCTCCCCGAGGCAGCTCCCATCTGAGTAAATCTGGTGTAAGATTGGAGTTTAAGGATAGCTAGTGCAGTCGTTAAGAGCTCAGCTGCTAACTGAAAGGTCGACAGTTCAAATCCACCAGCTGCTCCTTGGAAACACTATGGGGCAGTTCTACTCTGTCCTGTAGGGTCGCTATGAGTTGGAATGTACTTGATGGCACAGAACAACTACAACAATGCTCAATATGTATTGAGCCACCAGGCCTTGTATCCTTTCATTAATTCTGCACAAATATCATATTATCATTATCATCTCCATATTGCAGATGGGGAAACTGAGGCAGACAGTGGTTAAGCAACTTCTGTAAGGTCACATATCTTATTAAATGACAAGCCCAGAGTCGGAGCGCAGCTAACCAGTAGCCATCAAGTTAACTCCAATTCATGGCAACCTCATGCGTGTCCGAGTAAAACTGTGCACCACAGGGTTTTCAGTGGATGATTTTGGGGAAGGAGATCACCAGGCCTTTCTTCTGAGGCACCTCTGGGTGGACTGGAACCTCCAATCTAGTAGCCAAATGCATTAACTCTTGGCACCACCCAGGGACTCCGAGCTCAGCTCTCTTGTTGTTGTCATTGTTAGTTGCCACTGAATGGATTCCAGCTCACGGCGACTGCATGTGTGAAGAGTAGAACTGCTCCATAGGGTTTTCAAGGCTGGGACCTTTTGGAAGCAGATTGCTGCGCCTTTCTTTGGAGGCCACTTTGGGTGGGTTCAAACTCCAACCTTTTGGCTAGTAATGAAGCGCTTAAGAGTTTGTGCTACCCAAGCTCATAGCGACCCTATAGGACAGAGTAGAACTATCCCATAGGGTTTCCAAGGAGCAGCTGGTGGATTCAAACTGCTGATCTTTGGGTTAGCGGCCAAGTTCTTAACTACTGTGCCACCAGGGCTCCAGTAAGTGTCTAAATTTTAAAGTCAGATCTCTTAACCACCATGTGGCTACACAATTTTCTTTCCCTTGGGCAGGGAGGGAGATTGTGGGGGTTTAACAAATATTGTACAAGAAAGCCTTTTTCTACAGGTGGAAATCTTGCTAAAGTAGTATGCTTGAGAAGGAAAGAATGCTTTGAGGCCAGACTGGCTGGGAATCTTGGCTCCTCCATGTCTTAGCTATGTGACCTGGCCAAATGACTTAGCCTCTTTGAGCCTCTGTTTCTTTATCTGTACAGTGGAGATTGTTGTTGTTCACTGCTGTCATGTTGACCCCAACTCATGGCAACCCCATGTGTTATAGAGTAGAACTTCTGTTCAGGATTTTCTTGACTGTAGTCTTTATGGAACCAGTTTACCAGGTGTTTCTTCCAAAGCACCACAGTGGTTCTTACCCCAGAAGGTTGTTGTGGAGATTAAAGGAGACAATGCATGTTAGCTATTTAGCATAGTGACTGGAATACAGTAAGCACTCAATAAACGTTAGCTGTTGTTGTTGTTGTGTGTTGTCAAGTTGACTCTGACTCATTGCGGTCCTATAGGACAGAGTGGAACTGCCCTATACGGTGTCTAAGGCTGTAATCTTTACGAAAGCATATTGCCTGGTCTTTTCTCCTACAGAGCTGCTGATGGGTTTGAACCCCTACCTTCCGGTTAGCTGCCAAGCTTCTGAACCATGTACCACCGGGGCTCCTTAAATGTTAGTATTATTATTATCACTATTTTTGGGAGTTTTCTGGCCAGTGGAAGGAAAGCTGCCATTGTCCTTAAACTCAGTCCTGCTCTCCTAGGGCCCCTGCCCAATTAATCCCCAAACTGGCAATTCGTGCAGAAGGCTTTGTGGGCACACCGTCACTGGGATCTGTTCCTCCTGAGCACCCACCCATCTGAGGGCTCTTCCCTCTTCCCTCAACCTGGCCCTCCCGCTGCAATCACCGGCCGAGTATTTGCCAAGCAAATCCTCAATCTGCCTTCAAAGCAAGGAAGCTGCAGTTAATTTCACATGCACAGACAGAGCCTAGGGCTCAACAGTAGTATCCTAATTTACGAAGAGTGAAATAAACTCCCGACTTGGCCTGCTGGTTCAGGTAACAGAATAACAGAATATCAAGCAACACCAAGCGAAGTCGTTCAACTCGTATAAAATGAAATTCAGCAATATTTAAAAGTCATTCAGCTCATTTGAAGCTTCTCGACATTCCAAAAACTCAGTAATAACTAAAGCCAGCAGTGTAATGAATAAAATGAAAATGTGACCCAGGACCTCACCGTTTATTTAGAACTGAGAACCTGAAAATTGCTCTCTCTAACTGATAGGCCGAAAGTTATTATTTCATTCACTTAAGCATTTTTACATAAGGTAATTCTCTGATGATAAATCATGTTGAAATTGATTTCAGTTTAAAAGTGGGGGAAAAAAGCCACATTAAAATGTGAAAGCTTAAAGATTTGCCAATCTGAATTATTGGGGTGCTCATGCTTAGAATGAATGACAAATTGAAAAACAAGCAGGTACTCACTTTTAGAAAATATATCTCGTCCTCAGAACCACCCATTATGCCAGGAAAAATAAACTGCCTCTCATTTCATTAGGAAAACTCATTTGCATACACATTTATACTTACATATGTAATAATGCATGGTCCCCGCCTGAATACAAGGTGGTAATTCAATCAAAAACTCAGTTGATATGCTATCATAAACAGCAAAAATGGAAACAGAACCCTGGAAATAAATCACCCTCTTACTATTCAGCTGGGACCATACTGGGCTATTTTACACTACATGCATTGGTGCAGTATTTCACAAATATAAAAAACTTTATTTTTCTTTTATTTACTGGCGTGTGGCTGTTTGAACTGGCAGCATGTAGGACTCCAGCAGGTGCTGGGATTGAGCTCAGCAGTGGAATCAAACAGCAAGCAGTGAAGACAAGACAGCTACACATTTCTTTTTTAATTAACATCATTTTAATCACAATTTTAAAAACACTTGCATTTTTAATCCTAAGCATAGGATTTGTACACACATCTCCATTTGGGGGAAAGAAACCCTACTGAAAATTAGCATTATTCTCGAAGCTGCGGTATTGTCAGCCTTTAATTAGGCATCTGCTCTCAGCTCATCATGTAATTCAGAAAATGCAGAAGTGGCTGAGTAATCTTGGCAACGTTGTACTTGCTGTTCCCTCTGCCTGGGACACTCTTCCCCCAGATCCACACGTGGCTGGCTCCTTCTTGTCATGCAGATTTGGATGTCACTTTCTCAAGGGACCTTCCCTGGCCCCTCTCCCCACCAGAACTCTTGCTTGTCTTTTTATTACAGCACCCTGTTTTGTTTCATTTCTTGATTTTTTAGTATAGAAATTTTCAAGCGTAATTTAAAAGTAGGGGAATAATAGAATGGATTTGACGTGCTCAGCTTCAACAACTAGAGACACTTGGCCATTGTGTCATCTTTTCCCACCCACTGTCCACCTGCTTCCCATCCCCAGATTACTTTGAAACCTATATAGGAAGGACATCATGTCATTTCGTATGAAAATATTTGGGTATGTTTCTCTAAAATATGAGGACATTTAAAAACATAACCATAATACCATTATCACATCTAACAAAATAACATTCATTGCTATCAATATCATCACCTATCCAGTCAAGCTTTCACATTTTCCCAATTTAATTGAGTTGAGGTTCAAACGAGGCCCATAACTGGCAATTTTCCATTACATACATTTCTTTTAACCTTTAGGTTTGTCTTCTCTCTCTCTCTTAATTTTCATTTATTTTAGTATTGAAGAAGCTAGGTCATCTGTTTTGCAGAGTCTTCTGCAGTCTGGACTTGCTGACTGCATTCTGTGGTGTCATTTAATATGCCCCTCTGTCCCTTGTATATCCTGTAGATTGGTAGGTAAGTCTAGAGGCTTGATTAGATTCAGGTTCAGTATTATTTTGCAAAGCTATTTTATAGATAGTGTTGTGCTCTCCCATCAGGAGGTATATAATGGCTGGTTGTCTCTCTTCTCATGTTAGTAGTCATTGATGATCATCACCTAGATCCATTAATTCGTTAATTCATTGTTGTTGTTGTTAGTTGCCATAGAGTCGGCTCCAACTCATGGCGACCTGACGTATAACAGAACGAAGTGTTGGCCGGTCCTACGTCATCTTCATGATCTTTGATAGTTTGAGCCCATTGTTGTGACTATCGTGTGAATCCACCTCACTGAGGATTTCTCTCATTTTCACTGACCCTCTCCTTTACCTAAAATGATGTCCTTATTAATTCATTAGGGGTTGTAAAATAGTGATGCTCCAATTCTATCATTCCTTCTCCACTCATTAGCTAGAATAATTCTATAAAGAAAAACTTGCCTTCATCTACTTTCTGGACATCCTGAGATACAGGTCATAGAGAAAAGGCAGCATAAATGCTTGACTTACCAGTTTTTCAAAATATTAAACTGAACACATGTTGAACAGCTCTATCCCAAGCTTCTTTTTCAGCAGCACTTCCCTTAGGTTCAGCCTGGCTCAGGCCAGGGGGTCCCGGAAAACCTCCCGCATGACCAATGGGAGAAGCAGGGGCTACAATCATTCCACCGCACTGGGAGGTCAGAGGAGGGAACAGGTCCTCATGTGTGATGAGAAAGAGACACCCAGGGCTTCGTAGGTTGGTGGTACCTGGACCTCACTGAGCCCTTTCTGAGCAATAGTACATCCACTGCAGGATGGCGCTGTGGGCATGTTCCCATTTCCTCCCGAGAACCCTGCCTCTGGCGGGGATGGTCCAGAGTCAGGGAAGTGTAAAGGTCTGGGACCAGACAGTGGGACTAAGGGATAGCCAAATTTCAAATTTAAATAATATGGGCCAGAGGGTTGTGGGTTCAGAGCAGGGCTTCAAACTGGTTTCTGCTGAGAATTTGCATTTCTAACAAGTTCCCAGGTGATGCTAATGCTACTGGTTAGGACCAATTCTGAGTACCACTAGTAGAGCAGTGGTTCTCAACTTCATCATACATAAGAACCACCTGGGGATCTTGTTAATAAAATCTAGATTCTGATTCAGTATATCTCCGGATGGAAATGCAAATTCTCATCAAGTGTTCTAACTGAAAGGAAGCAGTTTGAAGCCCTGGTTCAAAAAAGTGACTCCCTCTGGTGGAGAAAGTCAGAGACAGCCAAGAAAGGTGCGTTCACCTGTCAATGATCAATGAGGGGCACCTTGGGCCAGGCCCTGAGCCAGGAGCCCAAGGGGCTGCAACAGCAAACAAGGAGCTCAAAATCCAGAACGGGAGAGAGAAGATCCAGCAAAATCTCTGAGAGAAGGAAGAAAGCAATTGGTAACATCACAGACTTTTCTTGAGTGTAGCCACTTGGTTCAGAACTCCACTGTGGGCCCAGTTTGCTTTCCTTCTTTTCGCTCCTTAAGCAGCAAGGCACAAAGTCAACTCTGCAAGTCAGCCCTCAATAATGCATGGAGGCCCTGGAATCCCGGAGACTAAAGAACACTCAGTATATTGACTCTATCTTTCCCCAAACGTACATACACATGAACACACATGCATACACGTGCACACACTTTCATCAGCTGCTCTTCCTTTTTTGTTGTTGCAAAACTATATCTCACACAACATTTGCCAATTCAACATTTCACAGGTGTACAACTCAGTGACATCAATTACATTAATTGGTCGCGCGGCCATTACCCTTAATCAATGCCAATTTTCCATCACCATAAACAGAAACTCAGTGCTCCGTAAGCAATAACCCCGCTTTCCCTCTCCCTCCCACCTCTGGTAACCACTCCTTCAAGGACTCTTAATGGGATGCTGATGGTCATGTGGTTTGAGTACAGGTCTGTGAGTCTGTACACTTCCACCACCCTCCTTTATGAACAAATCAGTCTTAGAAGAATACTACCAGAATGCTCCTTAGAAGTGAAGATGGCGAGGCTTCGATTCACTTACTTTGGATATCAGGAAAGACCAGTTTCTAGAAAAGGACATCAAGGTTAGTAAAGTAGTTATTTTTGTTAGCTGCTGTTGACTCAGCCTCCCACTCATGAAGACCCCATGCATTAGAGTAGAACTGCTCCATAGGATTTTCTTGACTGTCACCTTTATGGAAGCAGTTCGCCAGACCATTTCTTTCACAGAGCCGCTGCGTGTGTTTGAACCGCCAAACTTGGCTTAGCAGCCAATCACGCATTGCCTTAGAGGGCCAACGAAAATGAGATAAACTGACACAATAGCCACAAGAATGAATTCAAAGATACCAGCAATCATAAAGATGGCACAGGATCAAGCAACATTTTGTTTTGTTACACATAACGTTGCCATGAGTCAGAGCTGACTTGATTGCAACTAAGAACAGCAGTAACTATGTGCCATGCACTGGGATTAGGCTTAAAACTAGAGGTTTAAACTAGAGACGTGTACAAGGTACTATGAGAGCCCAGGGAAAAATAACTGAATGCTTGGTGAAGGCAGGACTCTGTCATGCTCCTGGCTCAGATCCCCAGGGCCCAGCAATATCTTTTACACATAGTTAGCCAATGTTAAGTGTCTGTTGAACAGATGAATGAAGGTATTTGTGACCTTGGCCAAGATCAACCTCTTCCTTGGTGGTGTGAAGAGCCTACAACCACTTCAGAGGGATGCCGTGTGGATGGATCCAGCCATAGGATGCACGTGAGAGGCCTCCAGGAACACCCATGTCCTGTGAGAGAAACTACTGTCTGAAAACTTTAATATTCCCCTGAAGTTCTGTGACAATAAAACAAGCAGCTCAATGGTGTAGTTTTTAAATTTGATTTTTTATTTTTGTCTCAGTTCCAGGAAGCACACCAAATCTTCCTCCTTCTGGAATGCTCACCTCTTCACCTCACAAGGCATCTCAGAGCTCTCCAAGGGCTCCCTGAGAGGAGAACTGCTCTCATGTCCTCCTGGTAGCTCAGCCCTGTGCAGCCCCTCAGACAGAATCGCTTCCCTGAATTCTTCCACCTCCTCAGCAGATGCAATAAAAACCTTTCGCTGGTTGACAGTGAAAAGGCAGTGCTGCCTCAACTGCTGGATAATTCAGGAAGCCTCTTTCTCATTTTAATTGGTTTCCTAATTGGACTGTTTATGGGTTGTGCAATAGTTTGGGATGAAAAGGCCAGGGCGAGCCGTTATGCACCAGACATTCCTATCTGGCAAGAATTAATAGTTTAATAACAAGAAGGAGAAACCCCTGAAGTTCACTGGAAAATCATGTTTTTATTCTCAAGAAATGCCTTGACTGGAAACAATCCCCCGAGTAAGAAGCGATATGCTCACCCAGTAGCAAGTTGGTGCTTCCCAAGTGTTTGGGTTCCTTTTTGATTTAGTGGAACATGAAGAACGGGGTGGGGTGGGGGGGAGCGGTCTCTGGGACCTGTCAGGTTTGTAACTTCTCACTCACTCACTGGCTGGAGATTAGGGGGTAGGCAAGGCCCTTGATGGAGTTGACTGATTCTCTGGAACAAAGGTTTGTCTTCCCTGGTGGGTTGGATGACTTCATTCTAGTAGATGAGGTCACCAGAATCAAGGCAATAAAGTGCCTGATAGTCACATGAAAGTCAGTTTTCAAAGCAGTCGGTCCTCTGAAGGAAAGCCCACCGTACCCCGATTTGCCTAAACTCCATCAGTAAAGCTGCGCCTACACCAAGACCCTTCTCTCCGCTGTAAAATTTATTCCAGAATGAAACTTGTGCCCCCAAAGTAAATTCTGATGCCAAATTGGATGGTTCTAATTTACAAAAATTGGGGTGGGGGTGCAGAAAAATTGTACATAACGACTCGGACATTTGGCTGAAATAAATGGAGTGACGTTTTCCCAAAGGAAATCATATCCTAATTGTTCCCACATCATTGCAACTGGGTCCTTGGTTATTTTAAACCAGCTCACTGATCTCTTTCAGTGCTGAAAGTCCCTGGTATCAATTTTCTGGTAGAGAAACATCAGACTGGGGAACGCGGCTTTCCTCTAATCCTGTAGATTACAAGTAACTTTTTAATAATGCTACTGCCCTGAGAAGCATTATCTAAGGCGGTAACCCTAGGGGGAGGTTTGGATTTGGGGAAAGACAGAAAATTTTTTTTCAATAAAGGAATAAGAAAAGATGATTTCTGCCTACAACCACAAATTAGCAATCTTAGCCCCAATGGCCAGGTCTGTTTATGATTTGGGTTTTGAACTCATCGTAATTGTCCGAGTTTTACGTGCTTTATTACATTCTAGTTTAGAGCTTAGAGCTTGGTGGTGGACCTGGGCAATTAACTCATTTCTCCGAGCTTCAGTTTCCTTGCTGTAAAATAGTATGAACCTCAGCACTAAAGAAGAGAATCCTGTATTTCATAGAGACTGAGATGCCATCAATTGTTTGATGTAACCTTATTTTGTGTCCTTCCAAGGAAGGTAAAAACACTGGCACTTAATCTGTACCCCAAAGCTCTTGTATTGCTTGGAATTTTTATTTTATATTGATTGAAAGAGTTTTTAAAGATTTATTTAGACATAGATTTGAATCATATCCTCAACCTTGCCATTCATAAAAAATGGAAGTGGAATCTGTTGGTTAAGGCAATGACAGCTGGGTCAGGAGAACTGCTTGGCTGGAAGCAGTTGGAAGAAGCCATCAATTTGAAAGATGCTTCCTGATTCTAGAGATGCTCAAATGCAAACTGGTATGTGCCAGAGCTGAAGAAATGCAGGACTTACAAACCACTTAAAATGGTGCCTGGTACACAATGTGGCAGAAGTGATTCTATATGACTTCCAAGGCTGGGCCATAAAAAAGATACAGCTTTTGGCTGATCTGCTTGTGCTTATTCTGTGCTCTCTCCCTCTCAATGCTCAATGCCATATTGGGAGGAAGCCCAGGGCACATGGAGAGGTCACATGGAGGAGCTTCAGCCACAGCCCCAGCTGAGGTCTCAGCCAACAAAGTGTGGACAGTAGAGTCACATCATATGTGCATTTCACCTACCCAAATTTACCTCTTGGTGGGCAGTGGTGGTTCAATGGCAGAATTCTCACCTTCTATGTCGGAGACCCAGGTTTGATTCCCAGCCAATGCACCTCATGTGCAGCCACCACCTGTCTGTCAGTAGAGGCTTGCATGTTGCTATCATGCTGAACAGGTTTCAGTGGAGCTCACAGACTAAGAAGGCCCAGTGATCTACCTCTGAAAACTAGCCAAGGAAAACCCTATGGATCACAACAGTCCAATCTGCAACTGATCATGGAGATGGCACAGGCCTGGGCAGCATTTTGTTCTGTTGTACACAGGGTTATCATGAGTCAGGGCTGACTTGATGGCCACTAGTAATAACAACAATATTTAGCTATACAGCCATGGTAGGTGTGGTGGTGGGAGACAGAGTCAGGTGGTGTCTTAGGCTGGGTTCTCTAGAGATGCCAAACCAGTAAAGCGTATAAATCTATCTATCTATCTAAAGAGATTTATTTCAAGGAAATGGCTCACTTGATTGTAGAGGCTGGAATGTCCCAAGTCCACAGATTAGCATAAAAGCTTCTCTTGATTCACATAGCCACAGAGGCTGGCGAACCCAAGATCGCAGGTTGGAGAGCAGGGCTCTTGCTCACAGGCTGTGAAGATCGACAAATCCCAAGACTGGCAGATAAGCTGACAGCTCAAGCCCCAAGGAGCAGAAGTCAGAGAAACAGGAGGCAGCCACAGGATCCAGAGTGAGCAAAAAGCCAGAATATCTGCTTATATTTGGATGCAGACCACACCCCCAATGAAACTCCCTTTCAACTGATTGGCTACTCACAGCAAATTCCATCATGGGATCACGTATAAACACTGAGAATCATGGCCCAGCCAAGTTGACGCATAATCTTAACTGTCATAGGTAGGATCAGGGAATCTTCTGCCTTAAAAAAAAAATTTTTTTAACCTATTTTTATCTCTTTTCCTCCATGCCCCAAGGGAAAACAAGCCACCGCAAAAATGCAGAGAAGAACAGCACGATGTGTCTGGGGGCCTTGGAGCTCATGAGGACTCAGGTCCTATAAAGTGTTACCTGATGCAGACACTTTAGAACGTTTCAAGCAGACACCAGGCAAACTCTACTGTCTGTAAAGCACCAGTGCCCACAACGTGGTAGAGACGAAAAGTATTCCAAAGAGTTGGAGACTGCCATGGCTCTCTACCAGACACTCCCCTGAGTATAAATGCCGCTCTGCTGAACCTTCTCAACAGCCACTCCCTTGAATATTACTAGCAAGTGTCTCTAGTCTGTGCTGGAGAAGCCCTGGCAATTTCATCTGACAGTTTCGGAACCAGCTCTCCACAATACCAGGTGCTAGGTGAGGTTTGGACATAGAGATGGGAAGTCACCCACCCTGCACTTAATCAACTTCCAACCTGGGCTGCCCTTCCACTCCCTATGGGGTAAATGCTGCTTCAGGTCTCTACAGGATGGGGACACTGAAAAGCTGTCAATCTTCAGTTATAGGCTGGAAGAGTCTTTCCTGATCTTTTTACTTGGAGGAACATAATTGGGTGTAATTTTCTTTTCTTTTAAGTGCTTCAACAGCCAGATTGAAACTAAAAGAGTTTTCTGATTAACTATCAGTTAAAGAGGAAACCCTGGTGGCGTAGTGGTCAAAAGCTATGGCTGCTAACCAAAAGGTCAACAGTTTGAATCCACCAGATGCTCCTTGGAAAACCTATGAGGCAGTTCTACTCTGTCCTATAGGGTTGCTATGAGTCGGAATTGACTCAATGGCAATGGGTTTGTTTTTTTGTTGTTGTTTGTTTATCAGTTAAAGAGAAAGCTGAATTAACTGGAAAAGGTGATGGCCTAAAGCACTCTGGGAAACGGAGGTTTTTGTCTTTGTTATCCAAGGGCTTCCTGTTTGCCAGTGGGGCTACAGTGGTGAAAAGGGAGTCCTGGTCCAATGGTGAGAAGAAGCTTTAAATAAATAATCAGTAAAACCACGGACTGCCAAAAGAACAAGCAAATCGGTTTCAGAAGAAACACAACCAGAATGCTCCTTAAAAGGAGGATGGTGGGATTTCAACGCCCTTACTTTGGACACACCATCCGGAAAGACTAATCACTAGAAAAGGACATCACGGTTGGTAAAGTAGAGGGTCAGTGAAAATGAAGGAGACTCTCAATGAAATGGATTGACAGAATAGCCACAACAATGGACTCAAACATACCAATGATCATGAAGATGGCGCAGGACTGGACAACATTTTGTTCTGTTGTACATGTGGCCGCCAGGAGTCTGAGCTGACTTGACAGCAACCAACAGCAACAACGTGAAATAGTTAATGATGTGGCAGTAAGTGTTACGAAGGAGAAGTGCAGGCGACTCTGAGGGTGGCTAATGGGGGTCTAACCTGCCTGAGGAGTCACTATTTCATGCCCCTGTCCACTGCTATTTTGACTTTTATCTGAGTGGGAGCAAAAGGCTCCTTCCTGAGCTTTGCAGCAGCCTTGGGAGACAGCTTGGAGGATAGACGTTTGCTGCCAGCTCCCTTTCTTTATGACCAGCATCCATATCATTCCCCACGGGGCACCCTCAGCAGGTGCATGAAACTACTCCCCCACCCCTGCCCCAGTCCACACGAATAAAATCTTAAGAATGGCCAGTATATTCTGTGGAAAGCCACAATAGCCCGTGAGAAGAAATGCATAAACTCATAACTTTGAACCCAGGCTATTTAGCATCGCATTAAAAATATTCAACATATAAATCAAAATTCATGGGAATAAGTAATATTCAATTTAGAATTTATGGCATTTTAAAATAGGATGATTTCCTCAAATGTGCAATAAATTTGGTTTTGTGGAATTGCACTTGCCAGCTTATCATGACAGTTGCTTTATCTACACAGCCCACCAAAGCGGAGTCACTTTATAGAATCTAAATTCACAAATCAACTGTCATCTTCACTTCACTGATTCATTGCTGATGGGCCTTTCACAAGGTTAAAAAAAAAAAAAAAATTCCTTCTGAGTTGACAAGAGTAAGAAATGGGGAGGTTAGCCCTGTCCATCCATCCCACTGGCCCGCTGACCTGCCTATAGTGATACATGGCAGAATAAACTCATACACCAGTAGCATCTTTTGACCTCTGCAGAGTAAATGGAAACAGAGGAGCGTTTATGATGATCACTGCATTTAAGGATTATGATCTGACCAGAGAATTACACAAACCCAAGGAATCCCTGGAAAATAAGTACCAAGTCAGGCGACGGAGAGCCCAAAATCCTGAAATTTTAGAGAGGGTTCCCTTTATCCATTTTTGTTGTCCCCACTCTCCTGCTGTTTAATAAGGTGAGGGAGTGTGGGTGGAGGTCATAGAATAGGGAATGAGCACCTTTGAGTCTGCAGAGGAAGCATAACTGAAACACAAGGAAGAAGGAAGGAAGGAAATTTACTAAATCAAAGGACATGTGTAAGTTGCAGATATTCCTAGAACTACCTGTGTACAGCTTTTCTGAACCCCAGGTTCTAGTCCCAAATAAAAGAAGGAAAATTTCTACTCTGCCGAGTAGAAAGGATTATGATTAGCCAATTCACAGTCATTAAGCTCTTCATTAAAAACATAAAATTGTCTTTTATTTAGCAAAAGCCAGAGCAATTAAGAAATGTCTTCAGCTAACTTAAGTGTGACCTGTGCTATCTAACCTGGTTTTTAAACAAACACACAGCTTGTAGAATGCAAAAGCAACTTTTGGTTCCTAATTGACTGTATTCAACACCAAATACACTTTGTAACTATGTCCGAGAGGAAAATGAGAAACAAGTTCAATGGTATCTTACCCATGACACTCACAGGCCCATAGATTTCAAATTTTCCAAACTCAGCTCTGGGACAGAAAGAACATGTAAGGATTCAAAATGACTAACAAAATTCGGAACACCAGATAATGTCCAGAAATGGATTTCTCTTGGTGGCGCAGTGGTTCAGTGTTGGGGTGCTAACCAAAAGGTTGGCAGTTCGAAGCCACCAGCCCTTCCTTGGAAATCCTGAGACAGTTCTACTCTGTCCCATAGGGTCACTATGAGTCAGAAGTGACTCAGTGGCAATGGGTTTGGTTTTTTGGTTCAACAGTAGGAACATATGAAAAGCAAGTTCTAATTCTGACCTCACCTGTGCCAGATGTTCTACTGGCAAGGCAAATGTGTTTTGAGGAAACATTTTTAAGAATAAAAATAATACAACATTATTATCAAAAGTTTGGAAGAGAAAAAAGTTATCTGCAATATTATTCTAATACAACTATTATTGTGTATTGTTTTACTTTTACATGTTTACATAAAAATAGCATATTAAAGTTATATATATATGCTTTCCTTTTAATAAGTTTATTACAGTTTGCTCAATGCTTTTGATAATTATAATTTTAATGGCTACATAATTATCTATTAAGTGGATGTACTATAATTTACCTTATCTTTGACTATTGTTGGCTATTTAGGCAGCTCCCGAAGTTTGAAATTATAAATAATGCTCTGATAAGTAACTTTATATCTGTGAAAAATATGTTGCTGTTGTTTGGTGCCATCAAGTTGGTTCTGACTCATAGTGACACAACGTACAACAGAACAAAACACTGCCCACTCCTGGGCCGTCCTCGTAATCACTGCTGTGCTTGAGCTCATCATTGCAGCCACTGTGTCAACCCTTCTCGTTGAGGGTCTTCCTCTATTTTGCTGACCCTCTACTTTACCAGGCATGATGTCCTTCTCCAGGGACTGGTCCCTCCTGATAACATGTCCAAAGTACATGAGACAAAGTCTCATCATCCTCACTTCCAAGGAGCATTCTGGCTGTACTTCTTCCAAGAAAGATATGTTCCTTCTTCTGAGAGCCCATGGTATATTCAATATTCTTCACCAATACCACAATTCAAATGCATCAATTCTTTTGTCTTCCTTATTCATCGTCCAGCTTTCTCACGCATATGAGGCAATTAAAAATACCATGGCTTGGGGCAGGTGAACTTTAGTCCTCGTTGTAGCATGGGTTCTCTAGAGAAGCAAAACCAGTAAAGTGGATAAATATGTATATTGAGAGATTTATAACAAGGAAATGGCTCATTTGGTTGTAGAGGCTGGAAGGTCCCAAGTTCCTAGGTCAGGATAGAGGCTTCTCCTGATTCACGTAGCCACAGGGGCTGTCAAACCCAAGATCAGCAGGTTGAAGAGAAGGACTCTCCCTCACAGGCTGTGAAGATCAACGAATCCCAAGATCAGCAGGTAAGCCCACAGGTAAGCTGCTAGTTCAAGTCCCAAGAACCGGAGGTCAAACAGGAGCCAGCTGCAAGATCCAGAATGAGCAAAGGCCCACAATCCTTGCCAAAATGTCCACTTATATTCAATCCAGGCCACATGCCCAAGGAAACACCCTTTCAACTGATGGGCTACTTACAGCAGATCCCATCATGGAGGTGATCACAGTATATCAAGTCTCATCATGGAAGTGATCACAACATCGCAGGGCTGTCAAACCACTTTAGAATCATGGCCCAGCCAAGCTGACACACAGCCTTAACCATCACAGTCCTCAAAGTGACATCTTTGCTTTTTAACACTTGAAAGAGGTCTTTTGCAGCAGATTTGCCCAATGCAATACATTGCTTGATTTCCTGACTGCTACTCCAGGGGTGTTGATTATGGATCCAAGTAAAACGAAATCTTTGACAACTTCTATATTGTCTTCGTTTGTCATAGGGTTGCTTATTGCTCCAGTTGTGAGGATTTTTGTTTTCTTTATGTTGAGGTGTAATTCATACACTCACTGACATGTAAAATTCAAAGGACTGGTTAAATAGCAAATGAGACACAGCTGAGGAGAAAAATAGTGACTCACAAAATAGATCTGAGGAAATTATTCAGAATGGAGTGCAGAGGCATAGAATGATAAAACATATGGAAGAGACTCAGAGACACAGAAGATAGAATCAGAAAATCCGAGTACATGTGGTAGGAGTTCTATAAGATGAACATAGGAAGAATGAGGGAGAATGTAATGTGTAAAGTGTAGATGAAGTTTGAGAGTTTCCTAGAATTTAAGAGTCATGAAATAGAAGAGGCACATTAAATATTGGGAAGGATGAATTAAAGAAACCCACACCTGTACACATTGTAATGAAACTACAGAACACCATAGACAAAGGAAAAATTTAAAAAAGCAACTTGAGGGAAAAGAACTACAATTAGATTAACAGGCTTATCAGAAGAAATCACGGTAAAAAAATAATAGAATGATATCTTCAAGTGGTTTAAGGAAAATAATTTTCAAAGTATACACAATTAATTGCTTAAAAGTGAGGGTCAAATAAAAGTTTTCTGACAAAAGACTGAGAGAATTTACCACTCAACTCTTGCATCTAAGGAATATACTAGAGAAAGAAGAAATTGAATCTGGAAGGAGTAAGTGGAATTCAGGAAGCATGGGAAGCAAAACTGTTAAACTTCATACAGACCACATTCTCTGACCACAGCATAATTAAGAGAGAAATGGTCTTTATATTTCTTTGGAAATTAAGCAGCAACAATAATAACAACAAAACTTTCTACATAAGCATGCATCAGAAAAGAAATTATAATGAAATTAGTGAAATACTTAGAACTGAATGGCAAAAGGTTAGTCATTAAAACTTGTGCTATGAAGATGAAACTATACTAAGAGAAAAAATACGTAGCCCCAAAGTCACATTATATGAGAATTAATAAACTAAAAATTCAGCTCAAGAAGTTAGAAAAAGAGCAAATCTAAAGACAGTGGAAAAGAGAAATAATGAAGAACAAAAATTAATGAAGTGGAAAATAAAATAGTTTGAGCACCAAGTTAAAAGCT